>CATIWR010039470.1:0-10190 GCA_949677035.1 Omphalea diandra | reverse complement strand
TCTTCTTCCTCTTCCTTTCTTTCTTCTTCCTTTGCTCTCTCTTGTTTCTGGTATACCCCACATTTTTCCCTCAAAATCTGACCCTAATGGTCTGTATTTTTATCTTAAATAAGTCAAAAGATTGGGGCTGGTTTCCTATTGTTTGAAAGTTAAAAGTTTTGCTTTTAGTCCCTCTTCTTCACTCATTAAGCACTTCCATCCATCTCCTAATTCCTAGATACTCCTTATACTTTTAATTAAGCTCTAAAACACCATTATTGATGATATTATAACATGCACACAACATAAAACAATTTTTCATACAACTATACAAACACTACATATATGTTCAAGTGTCCCCAAATGCAATGGTGCTTCTAAATGATTATTTATCTAATGCATATGCTCATGTGATAATGCCAATGAATGTGGCTAGGGATGTTACATTATCATCCATCCATTCAAACACAGTTATCCATAATCATATAGGATAAGAATTAAGGCTAAGTTCAGGGCCTAATTCAAGTAATAACACCTACACCCAAAGAAAGAGAAAAGGAAAAGCAAATAAAGTCCTTAATGACTATCTTACAACACTTCTAAAGTCAAGGTCCCTAAACATACATCTAGTTTCATGGTAACACATCCTAACATCATAAAATCAGTAAGCAAACAGAAAACAAATGCACAAATTATGAACATATGAAGAAGTAAACATGCAATGCAAGACATTTGGAGAATGTTGGGTGGACTAAGGCAAGACTAATCATGCAAAGGATCTTAGGATTGATGAATTCTTATCCTATATAGCTCTAAGAGAGCATGACATCCATATGTACCACTAACCATGTAAGGTTAGCATATAACACAAGAATAAGAGAGATTGAAGGACAAAACACTGGTCATATGTTCTAAACACAAACATAATGACAAATGAGACTCTCAAGGTTATTGGAACCTTAAGTTCCTCACTTAGTCACTATAAAACAATAGTAAAATTAGAACCCTAATATCGTACTAAATCACAAATAAAGGAACATGAAACATTATATGTAAAAAAGTTGTGAAACCACTTAAATATTACCCTCAAATTACATTTTAATATGAATAAGGATCTTAGGATGTTTAACCTCTGCCTATTATGCTGCTAGAGTATTGTAACACCTTAAAAAGGGTTTTGGAAAAAAAAGAAATCTGAATGGAAAAGAAAATAGAACTTTATGGAAAACTATTATGAGTCAAGTTAGGTAGTACAACCCTTATTTTCTAGGTTTTAAAAATAAGAAAGAAAAAAGAAGAAGAAAAAGTGGGAGTAAGGTGGGTTTTCCTGGATGCCTTTATGCGTTTATATGCTTTCAGAGGCTCACAAGTTTAATATTTTCCTTCAAAATGCTTAGGGAATGCATAAAGTTGAAGAGATTAGGTCTAGTTCTACCTTAGAATGAGTTAAGACGAGTTAAGGTTTAGAGTTTCTATGTTTGAAGGGTGTTTGAGAAGTAATTTTAGTAGAGTAACCTTAGAGATTCCAAGCCTCCTCCTCATCCTCTTCAAATGAGAGGCTATTTATAGGTGAGGGATGAGATCATAGGGCCAGAAATGGTCCAGATTGCACTATGAATTTGTCCAATCAGAGAGAGGGAGATGAATCTCTTGGAATTAGGGTTTGCATGTGGGTTGTACAGCTAAGCATGGGCTTTTCATACATCTATTAGGGCTATATAGCCCTAAGGTTTATAGGGGACCAATTCCAAAAGGTTCTTAAGGCTAGGGTTTTAGAGTGGGTTGTACAACCTTAGGCATGGCTATACAACCTTGATTTATGGGTTGTACAACTCTACTTGATGGACTGTACAACCTTGGGCAAGGTTGTCTAACCTTTATTTTATGGATTTTACAACCTTGTTTGATGGGTTATACAACCCATCAACCTTTTAGGCTCAGTCTTAGGTTTTCTCTAAGGTATCCTAGGGCTTTTCATCTTCTCCTATGCAAGGTTGTCTAACCTTTATTTTATGGATTTTACAACCTTGTTTGATGGGTTATACAACCCATCAACCTTTTAGGCTCGGTCTTGGGTTTTCTCCAAGGTATCATAGGGCCTTTCATCTTTTTCTTTAGTAGTTCCCTTTGCATTCTATAGAACAAATTCAATGATTTTGATCATCAAACTTTGCATTTAGAGGTCCAAAATCAATGCTTACACTTACATTCTTATTGCAATGATATGAGAAAGCCCCTTACTCATACCAAAGTGATTCAAATAAGGAAAAATAACAAGTCTAGACTCTAATGTTATTATCACATGAGACGTGGTTATGTTAATGTATTTTGTTATATTAGGAAGGCTCACCTCAAACTTAAGGATCTTTTTAAGCCTAACTCCTTAAGGATTAAGTATGCTTGGGTACCTAAATAAAGATAAATTTATTGTGTTTTATAAGAAAGCTTTAACACCACTAAGAATGACAATGATTAACATATGGGTAGTGGATGCTCAAAGTGCATGATCAGAGATAAAAAGCTATTCACATCCATCAAAGAAAAGGATGGTAGAATGTCACATTTGGAAACAATGCCAAGAGTATGGTAATTAACATTAGTATTATTGGTAAGAAGGGTTGCCCCCTAATTGATAATGTTCTTCTTATTAATGGTTTGAAGCATAATTTGTTGAGTATAAATCAATTGTGTGAGAAAGGAAATAAAGTCATCTTTGACTCTAGAGAATTCATTATCACTATCTTGGTAGATTGGAATGTAGTATTTAATGGCCAAAGGCAAGGCAATGCCTATATGATTGACTTACACAATTTAGCTAAACAATCTTTTGAATGTCTTGTGTCAATTAGCAATGAATCATGGCTTTGGCATAAAAGACATGGGCATGCAAGTATGAAGCTTCTCCAAAATCTCTCAAAAGGAAAACTAGTGAAAGTTCTTCCAAACTAAAGTTCATCAAGGATAAGACTTAGGACCTTGTCAAATAGGGAAGCAACACCAATCATCCTTCAAATCCAAAAATGTTGTAAGTACTTTAAGACCACTTCAACTCATCCATATGGACTTAGTTAGACCTACTAGAAATGCTAGCTTAGGTGGTAAACATTATGCATTTGTTCTTGTTGATGATCACTGAAGGTTTACCTAGGTTTGTTTCTTAACTCATAAGAGTGATATTTTTGAAGGATTTAAAAGTTTTGCAAAAAGAGTTCAAAATGAAAAATGTTACTTCATTTCTGGTATTATAAGTGACCATAAAAAGAAATTTCAAAATAAGCACTTTAAAAACTATTGTTTGAAATACAGTATTTTTCATAATTTTTAGGCTCCTAGAAAATGACAACAAAATGGTATCGTAGAATGGAAAAAAAGACTTTAATGGAGATGACTAGAACCATGATCAATGAGTATTTATTTTCAAATTACTTTTAGGTCAAAGCTATCAACCCTTTTTGTTACATTACAAATAGAGTTTTCCAAAGAACAATTTTAAACTGAACCTCTTATGAGTTATGAAATGGAAGAAAGCTCAGGTTTTCATACTTTAAAGTATTTGGGTGTAAATGCTACATTTTAAATACCAAGGATAACATTGGAAAAGTTACCTCCAAATTTTCCTAAACTATTTTTCACCACTAACAAAGCTTATAGAGTCTAACAAAAAGTATATGGTCGCTAAAGGGTCTATAAATGTTGTATTTGATGAATCTAATAAACTTGATCTTAGGCAAGGTTCTCTTATTGATGATCTTGTAGTTGAATTTGAGAAACTATAGCTTAATCTAACTCTAAAGGAAAATGAAGTGGAAGTTAAGAGAAGGAACCACCTCAAGAGATTGAGAAAACACAACCATAATAAGAGGCGAACTAATCTTAAGAGCTACCAAAGGATTATAGGTACTTCAAGAACATCTAAAGGAACTCATAATTGGGGAGACCTCAAAGGGTGCAAGTACTAGATCTTAACCTAATGCCTTAGACAATAATATTGCTTTTGTTTCTCAAATTGAACTAAAAATCAATTAATAAGGCTTTTGATGATTATTGTTGAATGATTGCTATGTAAGAGGAACTTAATCAATTTAAGAGAAATAATGTTTAGGAGTTTGTTTTAAGACCCAAAAAGCACTTAATTATGGGAAACAAATGGGTGCATAGGAATAAGTTGGATAAGCAAAGGTCCATTATAAGGAACAAAGCTAGATTGGTTGCTAAGGGATATAACCAAAAGAAACGCATTGATTATGATGAAATGTTTGCTCTTATTATAAGATTAGAGACAATTAGGATTCTTCTTACACATGCATGTCATATGAATTTCAAACTTTTTCAAATGGATGTCAAGAGTAACTTTTTAAATGGTTTTATTTAAAAGGAAGTTTATCTTGAACAATTTATAGGTTTTGAGTCTTATAATTTGCCATACCATGTTTCCAAATTAACTAAGGCCTTATATGAATTGAGTAGAGCTTATATGGAAGGCTTTTTTTAACAAATGATTTTAAGAAGGGCAAGATTGATATTGCATTTTTTGTGAAAAATGCATAATAAGGACACACTTATTGTTCAAATTTATATTAATGATATTATCTTTGGTGCTGCTAATAAATCTCTTGATGAGGATTTTGCTAAGTGTATGACCAGGGAATTTGAAATGAGCATGATGGGAAAACTAAATTTTTCCGTGGTTTGCAAATTAAACAATGCAAATAAGGCATCTTCATTAATCAATCTAAGTACACAAAGAAGCTACTCAAGAAATTTAAGATTGATGGATGCAAGATAGCCAAGTCAGTGATGAGCTAATCAACTTAGCTTGACAAAAATGAATCAGGTAAGCCTGTAGATGAGAAGAAGTATAAAGATATGATTTGCTCTCTTATCTATCTTGCTACTTTTAGACCCATTATGTATTGTGTTTTCTTGTTTTCAAGATTTCAATAATGTCCAAAAGAATCTCATTCTTATGCGGTCAAATGAATTTTGAAATATTTGCATAACACTATGCATTTAGGTTTATGAAATCCTAGGAACTCATCTTTTAGTCTTTTTGGATATTTAGATGCAATTTATGCCTATAGTTTACTTGATAGAAAGAGCATTTTCAGAACTTACTAATTTATTAGTGAATGTCTTATTTCTTGGTATAGTAAAAGTCAAGTTTTAGTTACCTTGTCCACCTCTGAAGTGGAATATTTGGTGCGGCTTATTATTGCACTCAAGTTCTTTAGATGAAATAATAACTCATGGACTATGATAAAGATGTTGATCACATTCCTACCAAATGTGACAACACGAGTGCAATAAATTTTTCAAAGAATCCCATCCAACATTCTAAAAGTAAATATATAGACATCATACATCATTTTTCGAGAGGCCATGTGCAAAATGGTAATGTGGTAAAAAATAAGTAAACCAAACCGAATTAGTATTATTCAATTTTTTGGTTTGATTTATATGATAATATTGATTCAGTTTGGTTTATAAAGATATTAAAATTTTGATATTCTATCAGTTTGATTTTAGATGTTGAAAAATAAAAGAAACCATCCTCTAAATGCACCATTTAATCTACCCTAATCTATCTATCTGTTTGAATTATGTTCACTTCGCACACCAGCCACTCTTTTCTCTCTTTCATCTTCTCATCTCATCTCTCATCTCATATAATTCTATTCCTTGCCCCTTCACACTCCCTTTGTTGCATTCATTTCCCACCTATCACTTACTCTCGCCCTCTTATGTTCCTCTCTTGCCCGTGCTTGGCTTCTCTCTTCACCTCTCTCAACCGAAGATGTTAAGTTCAAGGTAAGACTTAAACATGGTTGCATGTTTTATTTTAGTGGTGAAATTGGTTTGGTGTTTGATTGAATTGTATTTGCATCTAAAAATGGAAAATTATTTTAATTTCATACCTAGGTGTGGAAAATTATTTTAATTTCATACCCAAGTAATGAAAATAGAAATTTATTTTAATTTCATACCCATCTCATCATCTCTTACAAATCTCCAGACCATAGAGTCCATCCAACAGGATCAATGGTGCCATAAATTTCACAATCTCTATAAAATTGCCTTAAAAAATGCATATATAAGTTATATTAATACCATTTAAAACAATTCAATAAAATACAAACATGTATGCTCAATCTAATTGCTACTGCATAGAATGGCTTCTACTTTATTTGAAATGTAATGTTCATTTACTGTAACAAATCCTTGCCCAATAATAGCTTTAAAGAAAATATTTGTAAGGGTTAGGGATATTGAAAAAAAGGGAGCAAATGGTCAAAGTATGCACATGATATGATTATATGTACATTTGAGAGATCTTGTGAATTACTTAGATTAACATCTATTTAGTAAAATTTAGGATTTTCTTGAGTAAGAATTTCATATTCACATAGGGTATTGATAGCAAGTTGACTTTCATTTCCAGTTTTCATGTTTTATTAGATGTTGTACTGTAATATTTGTTTTCATGTTTTAATAGGTGTTGGATTGTAATATTTATTGTTTTAAAATTATTAACAATGCTTAGGAATCAACAATTGAAATGTCTTGAATTTTACAGGAACACTAAATGAAATTTTCAGTTAATTTAATTTTTATGAATTTTTTATTTATTCAATTCAATTCAATTTACATTTATATTATGTCATTTTGTTCAGTTTGGTGCAATTCAATTTTTATAGATTTTTTTATTCGATTTTAATTTATGCTAAGTCGATTTGTTTGGTTCGATTTAAAAATACGCTAAAAACCAATCAAACAATCAATTGCTCACCACTAATGCTAACAACCAATCAGTTGATATTTTTACTAAATCTCTTAATAAAGAAAGGATGATGTTCATTAAAATGGAATTAAGGATACTTGATGGAAGCTCTCTAGAGTGAAAAAAAAAATCTCAAATTGCTTGCATTCGTTATTATTTTATTGGTAATTGGTGTCTTTGATGTATATATGATGATATCTTGTTGCTTTGAAAGGGTTATCTTATGACAAGATTAATTAATTCAACTTACAGTTAAGTTTTTCATATTCAAGAGCTTTAATTAATCATCTAAATATTAAATTGATCTTTTAGTTTATGGGCCATTTAAGAAAATTTTATTTTTGAGTTTTTTTTTTATAACTGATGTGTAAATCGCAATCGAGAATTGTTTTCATGGTCGAGATTTTTATGTCTTTTTACATTTTCAAAAGTTTTAAATTTCATGTTTGCAATATCCTTTTTGCCATTGCAAAATTTTAAAAATTACAAAATCCAACCATTTTCAATGTGTCTTTTTAAGGTCAAACTATCTGTAATGCATAGAATTCATATTTTATGGTTGCAACTTACCTTTAGCGGTCGCAAATTACAAAAACTACTAGGTAATAACTTTTTCACTCTAAATGGATCTTTTCTTGCATTTAATGCAAATATAACCATTTTTCATTCTTCCTCTGCCTATTTAGACCATTTTCAAGCCCTCTCATCCACTCTTATCACTTTTCCTCTCTTGTTTTCTCATAATTCACTTTCCCTCTCAAATTCTCTTCTTCTACTCCTTTTCTTTCTTTCTAACACCACCTATTCTTCTTCCATGGCTTCAAAATAGTAACAACCAAAAGACACCAATAAGGGCAAAGCCTTTATCACTTCTTATTCTCCTCCCTTAAGGCAACCACCCTTTCACCTAATAAAGGGATTTACTCTTAAAGAAAAGAAATGATATGAAGGTCCATCTTGAATTTGCTCTTCAATCTCTCAAGATTGAAGGTGAAATCAAGGCATACCTTTCTAACCTTTGATGGGAAGACCTCATTTTCAAAAATGAATTGGGTTATAATGAAGTAAATAAAGAATTCTTAGCCACAATGGATATCACTAATGACCCCATAATAGTAGCAAGTTCATATGGCCTTTTATTAGCAAACCTTTTTCTTCAAGCCGGTGATGATATCCCATGGAACTTGAGCCAATTTCACCTTAACTTTAGTGAGTTTTTATATAGGTTTCAATTGAACCCATCATGACTCTAGAACTTCCCTAGCTAAAAATATAAACATCCTCACCTTTTGGTTGCTTCACCACTAAATTAACTTTTCCATCTATACTTGCAGTGATGGAAATGAAAAGGAATCATAAAAGACCTTTTTTTCCTCTATTGTCTTATTGAGGGTAAGACTATTCAAAGTGAGAGATTTTTTATTGACCAACTATCTCATTTAAGCAAGTCCAAACATGGATAGATTTTACTCTCCGTCTACATCACAACCATCTATAAGCATGTAGGTGTCTTAAATCCACAAAATGAGTAATTTTTCAAAACCACCTACCTTTCAAACATAAAATACCTTAACATTAACTATTTGTTCAATGCTAAAATAATTAAGCTTTATACTTATGAATATCTTCTTAAGGATAAAGAAGTGAAGCTTTAACAAACCTCTCAAAAACAAAAAAAGATGAAGGCTTGTGATTGACAAAAGTGGAGAAGCACCCCTAAAATTAGAGGTACAAGTTCATCCTTCTCTTTCTGCTACACATGCTTTAATGGACCAAATCTCTATCCAATTGAGCAAGGTTCTCAAATACCTCAAGCTTCTTCATCACTTTCATAGTGACATTATAGACATACAAGAAAAGTTTAGGTTGGAACCTTACTACTTGTTAGATTATGAGGAGGATAATAAAGAAAAAGAAGAACACTAAGAACAAGAAGGAACTTTCCCTAACTTTCTAGTTTCCTTTCTTATTTTTTCTTTTTGTTGTTCATCTTCACTTTCATTTCCTTTATGTTTCTTTTATGATGTTTTTTACTTGTAAGGCCTAACATGTGAACAAACATATTTATATGTTTGAAATTTGTGGAATGTGTATAATGTTTAGGTATTTCTCTTTATTGAAAATGTTCTTTATCTTTATGTTTATTTGCACTCTTCTTTTTATTGCACATGTTCATTATGTTTACATAAAAACTGTGTTTGCTTAAGGATTGTGTATCATCCCTCTCATTTGCTCTTCCCCATCCCTTCTCTTTTTGATCTTGACAAAAGGGAAGAAATTGGATTATTATATGCAAAATGAATATTAATACATAGGATTTGTTATACTAACTAAGGGGGAACATTGATTGAGGGGGAGTTAATTGCAAAAATCTAAATCTATGCCTAAGTGTTTTAAATTGTTTGCAAGGAATTATAATTTCTAACTTTATTGTGACTTTCATACACTTAAAATCTATGAGGATATGCATATTAAAGGTTACATACTTTACAAATTCAATCTAGATTGTCAAAATCAAAATAGGGGAGAATGTTAGACTTGGTTGATCAAATTTAAGTCAAACCTCTCTTTTAAACTTGACAAAATAAATTGAAATGTTTTAATGCTTATGCTAAGTATTTTTCTCATAAAAAAAATAAGATAAGAACTAAGTGAAAAGTCAAATGTAAATAAAATCTCTAAGTCTCTAAAAATTAGCCTATAATTTACACCCAAGACAAACATATTGCGACTAAGACCAAACTCGCGACCACCGTTTTTCTCATCGCGTCTGCTATTCGCTAAAAAGATGAAACTCAAATGTTTAATTTGATTCCTAGTCTAAATCGCATTTGGATCATGAACACAACTTTTAAATCTCTTTAAAAAGTACCCAGTGGTCAACAAGAAAACCTGTTAAAGTATGCCATGTGTCCAAAGAGCCATTATGTAATTTGAAGTTCATGACCATCACTATTTTTCAAAGATGAACAAAAAACTCCAATTTGTTTCATGATGAAGCTCATAATACACTATTTTAGCACTATCCTAGATCGCAACTATGACTCTCTGTTGGACTAGGATGATTAATCCTAGGTTTAGAACCTCTTTTGATATTGACAAGTAGATTGATCATCACTAATATTCTAAATAAGTGTTGTTTTTGCAGATATGAATCAATCTCTCAAGAAGAAATGAAAGGAGTTGAGAAACTCCAAAGTGACATGTAAATCGCAATCGCAATCTAGGATTAGCGATTGCGACTCATGTTAAGACATGCAGAAACTCAAGCAGGCGAAATCGCAGAGTCATTCTCGGTCGCGACCCTTGGAAAGGAAGAAGCCAAAATGACACAGACGAATTCGTGGTGTAAGTCACGCCTTCATTGCGACCGCGAATTTCAAAGTGACTTAAGAGGGAAGTAATCCACAACCACAGCTTGACAAGTGTCCCA
>CATIWR010039441.1:0-48922 GCA_949677035.1 Omphalea diandra | reverse complement strand
CTTATTTGATCATCCTGTACAATGACTCAGACAAATTCTTAGGCTTACATATTTGACAATTTTCAGGTACCCAATCGCAACTATTCTGTTGGGTGAGACTTGGAAGGATGTCATGGCACCTTCCATTGTATCATTCTCTTCTAGGGGACCCAACCCCATCAGCCCTGATATTCTCAAGGTAAAAATATAAATTCTTATAGGTATTATTCACTAGTTATGGTGCATTTTGTTGAAGAGTTCCTTGAAATTTTTACATGGATGATGATGATAAACAGCCTGATCTCACTGCCCCTGGTGTGGACATCCTTGCTGGGTGGTCTCCAGTTTCACCACCTTCCATCTATTGGGAAGACCCTAGGAGTGTTAATTTCAACATTATCTCAGGCACATCCATGTCTTGTCCTCATGCTAGTGGTGCTGCTGCTTATGTGAAGGCTGCCCACCCTAATTGGTCTCCTGCGGCTGTTAAATCTGCCCTGATGACAACAGGTAATACTAACATTTATAACTAAAACGAAGATTTTAAGTATTTTAAAGATGCACCAATTAAATTTTATTCACTTTTTTTGAATAGCTTTTCTCCTGGACTCAAGGAAGCATCCAGACCTTGAATTCGCTTACGGGTCAGGACACATCAATCCACAGGCGGCAACAGACCCTGGCCTTATTTATGATGCATCTGAAGCAGATTACATAAACTTCCTTTGCAAGCAAGGCTACAATACTACCACTCTAAGATATATTACTGGCGATAATAGCAGCGTTTGCACCAGCACTCAACCTGGAAGAGCATGGGATCTTAACTACCCGACTTTCGCCCTTGCAATCGAAGATGGGCAGCCAATCCAGGGAGTCTTTACAAGAACAGTTACAAATGTTGGCTTATCAAACTCAACCTACACTGTCAGCACGTACATGCCAGGCCCAGTTACTGTCACAGTAGAGCCTACAGTCCTGTCATTCTCGTCAATCGGAGAGACAAAGACGTTCACAGTCAAGGTCGACGGTCCAAAGATTGCACAGCAGCCAATCATGTCTGGTGCAATCATATGGAATTTTGGGACTTATATGGTCCGAAGCCCACTAGTTGTGTACAATATACTTCCTGGAGCTACTTATTCTTCACCATACTCCTTGAACAAGCAGCAGAAAACACCCAAATTTGAAGGGTCTTCCATATATCACAAGAATGGCATCCTTGGACATAACTAATGGGCTAATGCCATAGCAATTTTTTTTTCCGCTAGAAGGTTGAAATAAAACTAAAATAAGGGACACCCTCTCTACTGCTAAGTGAGAGAGAGAGAGAGAGAGTAGTTATTTGCATTGATGAAACCATTGCAAGTGTGCAAATTGCTCACTCTGAGTGACAACTGATATGAGTTTAATAAAGCCATAAATTTATCTATTTATATTTTCAAATGATTGTGTTCTCAATATATGTAATTTTTAATTTTTTCAGCAATTAATCATTCCATATGATATGCAGTACAATTTTATCATAATTACATAATTTTCATAAACTCATTCAAGATACCATTATCCTAGTACCATAATATTCGAGTGTCTATATGTTCGTAATGCAAAAAATTAAAAATTCAACTTCACAATAAATGGTGTTTAAAAAGTGATTTTAAGTTATAATTAAGTTCAAAAATATTTATTCTATCTAAAATATTCTCAACTCCTTCCGAAAATTGCATAGGAAAGAGTAAAAATTATAAAGTAATTTTTAAATGAAACGTATCATCAATGAAATAAAGTGTATATTATATTGAACAAGTCAAGTGAACTGTTTCGTAGGTTTGCAATTTTATTGAACAAGGCACATGTAAACATAAAAAATATATTCTAACGGTTAAAGCACATTCTTTTAGTCAAATTTCAATTCTTTTTCTTTAAGCTCAAAAAAAAAAAAAAACTTTTTTCAACGAAAAAGCTATGCAACAATAACAAGAACATTAATAAACTAAATAACGAAAGACAATATACAATAATAAGCATATATCACCAAATCCCATGTCGGTTCTCAAATGAATTTACCCTAAGAAAGGCCTACTGCATAAGATTCAATGCCAATTTTTTTCTCTAAATTACAGACAACCAGGGACTGCCTGTAGGAGCTTTTTACTTATAGGGTTCTATTATTTCTTAATGATATATGCGTTTGGCTTCTTAAGCTTTTTTTTTTTTATTATTATTATTATTTGTTTAAGATATATGCATATTAACCTTCCAAATCCTTTTAAAATTTCATTTCTTAAATATCTAGTTCACTATTTTTACTTTTGTATGTTCAAGGTCCAAAATTGCCTAAATTTTTTATTATTATATATATTTCGTTTACATTTTAGTAACTGTAATTTTTCAACCCAAAATTTAAAAATTAAAGAGTTTAGCCCCCATAATTATTTTTTTTGCAGAACTTATTCTTACCATTTGAGGAGCAAACCACAAACAGATGCAAAGCGTAGACAGAAAATAAAGTAAACAAAAAATAGTAATTAATTCTATAATCAGTCCATTAGCTGAATAAAGATGATGGGTGGTGTTTTCGTAGCCCTTGGATATACGTATCAATTTCCACAAAATTTCTGTCCTCTATCCACGGGAATGCATCTATATATATATATATATATATATATATAACAAAAATGTGACGTGGCAAAACCAGATCAATTTAGTTTTGTGTATGTTGATGTGGCAAAATTTGGTTAAATTTTGTCTAATTTATTGATAAAGATGTAATATGTAACTCTAAATTTTATCTCTCAGTTTTAACTTTTTTTAATGATAAATTATTTATATCAATTAAATTCTTATAACACATTATTTTCTTTATCTTATTATCTTTTCTTAAGACCTCTAGAGTTACCAAAAATTCAAAAACATATTGATTCATATTATAATTGTGTCTCTTCAATTACCTCAAACTATATATAACTCACAAAAATAAATTATTATGCATAAAAAATAGATAGACATTGAAAATTAAATATAGTATTCAAAATAGTAAATAATATGCCGAAATTTATTGTGACGTATATATTATTGATATTGAACTTTTTAATTTTTATTATTTAATAAATATAATAAATAATAATATTATTTAAAATTTATATAATAACACTTTAAAAATCTTAAAAAATTAAAATTAATTTCAACCAGTACAAAGCGCAACATACCGACTAACTGAATTAATAAAACCAAACTAATTATTTTAATAATGAAATCTACCAATAGCCAGATATTCCCTTTTCGTTATTCAGTTATTAACAAAAATGCAATTTTATAAATTAAACAAGCCTACCAAAAATTAAAATTCAATTAGTCAGTATAAAAATAAATTATTATGCATAAAAATAATAGATAGACATTAAAAAATAAATATGATATTCAAAATAATAAATAATATGCCAAAATTTATTGTGCCAAATATATTGTTGATAGTGAACTTTTTATTTTATATCGTTCAATAAGAATAATAAATAATAATATTACTTAAAAATTATATAATTACACTTTAAAAATCTTTAAAAAATCAAAATTAATTTCAAATATCAACTAGCTTAATTAACAAAATCAAACTAATTATTTTAATAATCAAATCTAACAATAGCCATATATTCCTCTTTCCGTTATTCAATTAATAACAAAAATGCAATTTTATAAATTAAACAAGTCTACCAAAAATTAGAATTCAACTAGTCGGTATTTCACATTTCACGCGATTTGAAATTATTTTTAAATTTTTTAGTGTTTTAAAGTGAAATTATATATTTTTGATGGTATTATTATTTATTATATTTATT
The DNA here is from genome assembly GCA_949677035.1 of Omphalea diandra. Classification (NCBI taxonomy): domain Eukaryota; kingdom Viridiplantae; phylum Streptophyta; class Magnoliopsida; order Malpighiales; family Euphorbiaceae; genus Omphalea; species Omphalea diandra. The sequence continues at coordinate 45,110 of CATIWR010039441.1, read as the reverse complement.
AAATGATATTAAAATAAAATTTTAATGTTGATAATATATTCAGTATAGTAGAATTTTAGCATATTGTTTATTATTTAGAATCTTGCATTTAATTTTTTTAAGTCCTTTTGTTGTTTATGTACATAGTAGTTGTTATTATATTATTAATGAATTTTTGGAGTTTTGACTACTTTTTTTTATATTATTTTATTAATATACAAATATTTTATTTTTATACACTATATAAGATTTTTGTATTCCAAACTTTTATTAAAATATAATAAATACATAATCATAATTTATAATTGAATTAAAATAATAAGTAAACAAAAATAAAAAAATAAAATTTAATAGTTAATTATATTATATGTCTGATAGTGACCTAATTAATATTCATTAACATGTTATTTATTACAATGCTTAACACTTAGAATAAATGAATGAAAAATAATAATAATAATAGATGAGTTTAATAAAACTACAAATAATAAGTTATCACATCATTATTTTGACTAATTTTTAGTTTGGTTTTTATATCATTATTTTGACTAATTTTTGGTTTGGTTTTTATATATATAATAGATTTCAATGGTCAAAGCAGGGCTGTTATCTCTTCTGTACCCATTATTGATTGCTGCTATAGCAGTGAGAAGAATGCACAATAATAATTATTCATTTTCTAGTCACTAAGAGATTTTTCTTTTTTTTGGTTAATTTGCCTTTTGAGATTTAAACTTAAAATTTCATAGTCTTGGTACTGAGATGTTATAGCCCAGATGTTAGGAGTTGTTTGCTCAATTCTTGAATCTTGTGTATAAATAAGGGAAATTCCTTTTAATTTAATGGTACTAGATGTTATAGCCCAGTTGTTTATGTGAATTTACGAGAATGCAAAATCAGGAAAATATGCAAATAGGTATGAAAAAATGACATTTTTAAAAAAAATTATAAAAGAAAATATGAAAAAAATGCGAAAGTAAAAAAACGAAAAAATATTTCTCAAACGAAAAAACACGACTTAAGAAATGTTTTTGTGCTATATAATTGCAAATAATAAATTACAATCTCATTTCCCCTCTCTTTCTTAATTCTCTCTTTCTTCACATCAATCCACTAGTAAACACTATAATACTATTTATATTATTATATTATGATATTGTAATTAATAATTCACTATTGAATAAATAAAAATTAACTGTTTTAACACTTGGAACTAATAAAATAAAAAACAATTATCACTTATCATATTTATCTTTAATGTTATTTGATAATATTATTAAATTTGTCACTTTAAAATTTATCCGATCGACTGCAAGCAGTTGACCCTAGATTTGTTTACGAGACATCGCAGACTACTTTCTCTGCAAGCAAGGTTTCAACACTACCACGTCCGATGGATCGCTGGCACCAACAGTAGCATATGCAACAGCTTAGAGCCTGGGAGAGCTTGGGACCTCAATTACCCTACATTTGCCTTAGCTGTGGACGATGGGCATCCTATTGAAGGAGTGTTTAGTAAACAGTTAGCAATGTTGGCTCATCAAAATTGACCTACGTTCTCATCACGTGTATGCCAAGTGTTATTATTAGTGCCATTGCGGAGCCTTTTGTTCTGTCATTCTCTGAAATTGGAGAGACGAAAAGCAATGCAATGGAGGTAAGTGGATCAAAGCTAATAAATCAGCCAATAATGTCAGGTTTTATAGCGTGGAAATATGGAGTCATATGGTCGGAAGTCCATTAGTTGGGTTCAGTATTCTTCGTGGTGCTACAAATGCTTCCCATGAGGTTCCTTGCATGAAAACAACAAGATTTGATGGTCCTTTTATGTATCACAAGAATGGTATTCTTGGAAGCAACTGAATAAACAAAATCCTATTCAAGAATTTCAAGTTTGAGATAGTATTATGAGTTTCAAGCAATAAAAGTTATTTTTTACTAATGTATTTATGAATGTATTAAGAGCATATTTAATACAACAAGAAATGGAAGGAGAATAGAATTTTAATTTCGTCTTCATATTTAATACTCTAATTTATTTTAAAATTTTAAATTGAGATTTTAAAAATTTAAAGTATCTCCATGTTCTTTCTATTACATAGATGTACTGAATAAAAATATTAAAATTTTAAAACACTTATTTTAAAATAGAATTTTACTTTATCGTTTTAAATATAATCAAACATATTATAAGAATTGTGAGGTATAACAAGAAAATGCCACAAAGTTAATAAAAATGTTCAGGAAAGTTTCTTGGTCCATTTTTCCTTATTTGTTCAGCTCTCTGTATCAAACTAGTAATTTTTAGTATATACCTGATAAATTTATAGAAAAATAATTTTAAATTATAAATTTTTTAAAGAAAAATTATAGTTAATAACTTAAAAGGAGAATAATTGCTTTGTTTTTATGTATTTAATGTTATTTTGAACAAAAATGATTCTTTATTAAAAAATTTATAATGACGCAATCAATTATATTAAAAGCTTAAGGTAATCAACAATATCTTCTTGTAATTTATGTCCAATATTATCTCATTTATTTTTTAATACACTAATATTTCTAATATAAGTTGCACGTAAATAAAAAATATTTTAATTGTAAAATAATGCATGTAATATACTCTAACGTGATCATTTACCACAATTATTTTTCTTACTTACACACTACTATTGTGGCATGTTTGGTAACATTAGTAAATGAGAAATGAAATCTTATTTCTAAAATAGTATTTTAGGATCTCAATATTTTGTTTGGTATATTTGAATACACAAGGAAATAGAATTCAAATATTAACAAAATTTTTATAATTACCTATATATAATAATAATCTTATATTTTATAAGTAAATAAATTAATTTAGAAAATTGAATTCCAAGAATAACTAGCCTTTCTAATTTTTTTTTTTTGAAATCATATTTTTAAGTTTTTAAAGTACATTAAAATACCAAATAAGAAAAAAGATTGAGAATCCTATTCTCATTCAATTTTTTTGGTATACCACATGCTCTTCTAGTATTGTTATAACAGCATTTGATTTAATTTATTATTATTTCTTAACAGTAGCTGATTGAGAACTAAAGGAATTAGTAACTTCAGAGGACTCTGACTTGGAAGTACTGATTGGACAATTAGAATATGGACTCCTGTAGAGTTACTTCACAGTCCAACAAAACTGTCCTATATCTTCTTCATTGACGGAGGCCACAAGAAATTTGTTGATATTCAATTGTCTTATGCAACCGTATTTGTTTATTAGCTAAGAAATAACAAGTGCGAGAAGATAAAGAGATAATCACAACAATGGCTTGAAAACTAAACATTGCACAGCTACCTGTCTTTACTTCCTACTTGACCTTCTGTTAGTATTTGAGATTTGCATGGATATGCCAATTTGTCCCCTTTCCTTTGTAGTTCATGGTAAGGTTATTTTCAAGCAGCTCATGCATCAATCTAGATTAAATTCTCTGATTGATAATGATGCACCTCACCTCAACTTGACGTATTAAAAATTATTTTTATTTATGAGTGCAGACTCTAGAAATGGAAGCAATGGAGTTAATCACTTAGACTAACTTTTGTTTCCAATTTGTTTTCTTTTAACATGCAAGCAATCATGTAGTGAACAAGGCCGGCCTACACTCGCCTCAACATTAGAAAAAAGATCAGAATTTACTTGGATAAATACCATAATCACACAACTTCAAAACCTACAATCAATAGCATACTTGTATATTGAATCAACACTTGGTTTCAATGGCCGAGTCTGGGCTTCTTTCTGTTCTATACCCACTATTCATAGCTGCGTTTGTCATGTATTGCTATGGCAATGAGAGGAAGGTTCACATTGTGTACATGGGAGAGCGGCCTCAGGGTGGTTTTTCTGCGGTATCAACTCACAATGCCATACTAGAAAATGTGCTTGAAAGGTTAAAAATATTATACTCCAACACTTCTGTGCTTGTTTGCTATGATCAGCACTTGATGTTTGTAAATGTTCACTGTTCATGAGTATAATCTTGAGCATTGAGTTTTTCTGGTTGCAGTACTTTTTCAGCGAAAGATTCACTGATTTATAGTTATGGGAGGAGTTTCAATGGACTTGCAGCTAAGTTATCAGAGGAAGAAGTCAGAAGAATCTCAGGTTAGTGTTTCAAATGAGTTTTCCTCCAAAATGTGATCTTATTAGTTTGTTCTGTGCTAAACAAAATCAAAACTGGCTGCAGAAATGGATGGTGTGATCTCAGTGATTCCAAACCACATATTAAAGCTTCATACTACAAGGTCATGGGACTTCATGGGTTTCTCCCAAGGCAAACTTGGAGCCTCTCGAGAAGGAAATGTCATTATTGGTCTTCTAGACTCAGGTTTAAAAACGACAACCGTTTGAATCTTTTTTGCTAAAAATTCAATATGATATGCTACTTTGAGGTTTTTCATTTTTCCTATGTTATAGGAATCTGGCCAGAATCTGAAAGCTTCAATGATGAAGGAATGGTTAATCCTCCTGCTAAATGGAAAGGAACATGCCAAGTTGCAAACTTCACCTGCAACAAGTGAGCTCCGTTGCTTTCTTTCACCACATAGCTAACACTAAGAATTGCCATGAATCTCCTCACCATTTATGGAACAAGGGAGGTCCAAGGAGCAAGTTTCTTCGGACTTGCTGAAGGAATTGCCCGAGGCAGAGTTCCTAACGCAAGGATTGCAGTGTACAAAGTTTGCTGGTCATATGGATGTTCTGGTGCAGATATCCTCAAGGCATTCAATGATGCCATTGCGGATGGTGTTGATATTATCAGTATCCATTGGTTTTGACTGGCCATCTCCATATTTTGATGACCCAATTGCCATTGGATCTTATCATGCCATGAGATATGGTATATTAACCTCAAATTCTGCTGGAAATTCTGGACCCTATCCATATCCGGTCTCCAATATTGCACCATGGACATTGACGGTAGCTGCGAGCACCATTGACAGAAAATTCGTTGCCCAAGTTGTTCTTGGCAATGGAAAAGTCTTCACTGTAAGTTTATAGAAACAATTGCCTCATTAATTTTTTTACTAACAGCATGCATAACATTTGTTCTCAATGAACAACAAAGGGACTCGCCATTAATAGCTTCAACCTCAATGGGACCACATATCCTTTGATTTGGGAAGGAGATGCAGCAAACTATTCTGCAGGTGTGAACCCAGACATCGCCAGATATTGCTTGACTGGTGCCATGAATTCTTACAAAGTAGCAGGAAAGATTGTCTTTTGTGAGATATTCTGGGATGGTTCTGGCATTCTAATAGACAGTGGTGTGGGTATCATAATGGCTGATTCATCCATCACTGATTATGCTTACAATTTCCCCCTACCAGCAACGCAAATCAGCACAGAAGACGGCCTGGAAATTTTGAATTACATCTAGTCAACAGAGTACACAACTAAAAGATCTCCACAAAACTATTCAATCCTTTACTTCTATCGTAACTCAAGCAATTCACTGGATTTATTTTTTGACAGAATTAAGCATACCTTTTCAGGAAACCAATTGCAACTATTCTGGTTGGAGAGAATTGGAAGGATATCATGGCACCTTCCATTGTATCATTCTCTTCCAGGGGACCCAACCCCATCAGCCCTGACATTCTCAAGGTAATAATCAAGAACGGTAGCTATTATTCACTAATTCCGGTGAGTTCGCTTGAGTGTCTTGAAATTTTACATGGATGACAATGAACAGCCTGATCTTATTGCCCCTGGTGTGGATATACTTGCTGCCTGGTCTCCTGTCTCCCCACCTTCTGTCTACTGGAAGGACACCAGAAGTGTCAAGTTCAACATAATCTCAGACACATCCATGTCCTGCCCACATGCTAGCGGTGCTGCAGCCTATGTTAAGGCTGCCCATCCTGGCTGGTCTCCTGCTGCCATTAAATCTGCACTCATGACAACAGGTGATCAAAAATTTTGTCCTTGCGTTAATGCACATTTTGTTTGACAATGGCAGACTAACACAGTTAAAAGAAGTTTATTTGCTATCCTCACTAAGCTCTTTGCTTTTATGAGGAGCTCATATCATGGATTCAAGGAAGCACCAAGACCTTGAATTCGCTTATGGATCTCGCCACATCAATCCATTGCATGCTGTAGACCCTGGTCTTGTTTATGATGCTTCTGAAGTAGATTACATAAACTTCCTCTGCAAGCGGGATTACAACACTACCACTCTCAAACTGATCACCGCCGACAACAGTAGCATGTGCAACAGCACACAACCTGGAAGAGCCTGGGATCTTAACTATCCCACATTTGTTCTAGCTGTGGAAGATGGCGAGCCAATTAAGGCAGTCTTTACCAGGACAGTTCTAATGTTGGTTCACCAAGTCCAACCTAAACAGTTAGCATATACATGCCACACTCTGTTAATGTAAATTTTGAGCCTTCTACCCTATCATTCTCTGGCAAAGGAGAGAAGAAAACATTCACGTTGACAGTCTCTGGGCCAATGATTGTGCAGCAGCCAATCATATCCGGTGCAATCATGTGGAAAGATGGGGTTCATGTGGTGAGAAGTCCACTAGTTGTGTACAACATTCTTCCTGGTTCTGCCTATTCTTCCTACTCCATATCTCAGAAAACACTTAAATTTGAAGGTCCTTCCAGGTATCACAAAAACGGAATCCTCAGCCACCAAACCTAAATCAAGATTTTCTTTACTGAGTTTTTTTTTTCAAAAAAAATTATTACAATAACATGTCAATCTTGTATTACCCTTGAGAGAATTAAACGAAGAAAATAATAGTGTTTGTGAAAAATTTCGTTGGGTTGCAGACTTTTGCTGTTCTAGTGTCAATTTGGTCATTTTGGGTTCTTAAATTTTTTTAACTACCAATGTCGCTTGTCGTGAGAGGTGTTTTATGCAAAAGAAAGAAACTAAATTCGCAATTGCAGGCGCATTCCTGACCTTCTCAATTCAGGGCTATTCATCGCGTCTCCCTGATCCCAAAAGCACATAAACTGCTAAAATATTTGCACACTACTTTGAGAACCAATATGCACATCAGACCAATTTCTCAGTCCAACGCAATATGCACATCTCTTCAGTTCTTAGTGGCAACCTGAAATCGTTTATCAACTCATCCGTGGCTAATCACACACAACTTTCCTGGTTGTTGTCTCCAAAATAATGTTTATGACAGGTGATAAACGTCTCTTCATCAATACCACACGAAAAACATGTAAATAAGTAACAGCATCATGATGGCACAAAACTGGTCATGCTATCACTTAAAGCAGTTGAGTTACCTATGTTCTCAATGCCACCATGTTTGAGAAGAACAATATAAACAAACCTACAAAATCAGAAAAAATAGCTTCTGAACGTCCCTACTATCAGAACAGGGCATCTAATGACAATATTGTTATACCTCGTTGTCCTCCTTAGTGTCATGTTGTTTGAACATGGCTAAAAGGAAAGAAGGAACAGATAATTTTCATTCAAAAGTGCCAAAAATGGCATATCGCTACACAAGCAGCACATAACAATATACACTAAGTATGCCACTTCCTTCTCATTTCATCAATAGTGAACAACGTTACAAAAAGTTAAATCATATTTATAGACTATAATAAGTTGCCTCAACTCTATAAATCCTTCAACAAAATTTAAAGATTGCTTGAATCTTAAACAGTTCAGATATAACTCATGATTTGCAGAAAGAATAGGACATGTAAAGGTAATTAAATTTCAAAACTATATTCATAACCTGATAAATCACTTCCAACTAATTTATTCACGATCAGGTTACAAATACAACATTCAAATATTAATAGCTGCAATCATGTGTCATTCAGGAAGAGGAACCTCTAAGGAATCACATCAACCCTCATGAACAAGATGTAATAAATATCAAGAAGGAAGACCAAAAAAAAAAAAAATATTCAAACCTAAAATTCAATCACGGGTGCATTTTCACTTGTCATTGGCTTGAGAAATCCCGTATGACATCAAGCAACAGGAGTCTTCTGATTTGGCTTGAACACATACTTGAGAAGAGACTCCTTTATTGGTAACATTTCAGGAAATTCATTGCTCAATTTGGTGGCATCAAGCTCATTGTTGCTTCTTGGGGCAACTATTACTTTCGCCTGCTCCTCCAGTGTGAAGTTTTTCCATGAGAAGTTGGGGTCAATATAATCCCTATACATCTCTAAAATCTCATTGTGACTGACAACACCGGGGCTTGTAAAGTTCCAGATTCCAGTGAGGTTCCGCTTTGCCATTTCTATTGAAATGGGAAGCAGTTCATCCAAGATTGTCATCGAATTTGGAATATTAACTACCTTCTCATACCGCGTGATCTTTGTGATGAAGTTGCGGGGATTCAATAAATCAGATGAAATTGGCATTCTGACACGTAATGTGCAAACATTATCATAATTCTTGAGCAACTCTTCCACCTTTCAAGCACCACAAAACAACACTAAAATCAGAAAAACTATTGCTTGCCTCATAAAATCAGTTCAAATCAATACAATCCTCACAAAATTTGTTCTCCTTTAAAAATTTCCCATGCACCTTTACTGAAAAAAAAGTTACTAATTTACAATACCATAAATTAGATGATCTAGGCAATAATTTCATTAATGTGTAATTTATTACATATATATATAGTTTAAAATTTTACACGACATCACGCCTATAACCAGAAAATTCACCCATTCTCTAGATATTCACCTGGATCCCATGAAAATGTGTGCATGGTACGCTATATTCATGCGGTTCAAGGTGCATTCAATGAGTCCCCATGATAGGAGAAATTATACCATATTCTGAATACACCACATAGATTTATGGTTTAACCAATCAGATTAAGCTATCCAATTTTATACAAAGTAGGTGGCAGTACATAAAATCTAATATATATATATATTCAAAACATAAAGAAAGTCCATTCTCTTTGCTTGACACATTATCCATTTACAATAATCATCATTACATTTTTCTAATTTTTTAAATTTTAGAATTTGTACTTTTTATTATGTATTAATGACAGCTAAAAAATAAAGCAATTATGAAATATTTAATATTTCACATTCATTATTAAATCAGTTATGACAATTTAATTAACTTTTAAAACTAAATACATCATATATTAGAAGTTGAATAGTTAGTTTCTTTATACATAATGAAATATATAAAAAGTATTTAGGTTAATTTTTCTTGACATTCCTCATTTTTAAAAAAATCATAAACATTATTTAAATTTTCAATAATTTTTATTTACATGAAACTAATATTCATAATTTCATAAAAATTAAGAAAGATAAATTAATAGAAATTATATATATATATATATATAAGAAAAATAATATTTATATAATCGTTTTAAAAATTATAGAACTAAAATATTAACTGGCCAAAGTGTATTACGTGGCATTTCTAATCTAGGTGTGCATCAAGTACATTCAAGAATTTCTCCCATGATTGACATAGCTACATATCATTATTTATTTACTATGCCATTGGGCTTATAGCCCAACATTCAGATAAACACGATATTCTATGATTAGACCCACTGTTCAAATCCTACCAATATTATCCCTTTTCAAATTTTTTTTTTTAAAATTCAAATGTTTATAAAAGGAAACGATATGACACTAAAATGATGCAAGGTTGGTTTGATTTTTACTATGATAAAAAACTTAGGCTAGATCCATTATGCAATTACTAGATCCAACACATCACACGAAGTAACATCTAAAATCTAATCGCATTAACATCAAATAGGAAATGTTTATTATCATACCATTGCTTTGGTCTTGGAATAGAAGGATCCGACAAAATTCGGAGTATCCTCCTCCTTGAACCCGATACCAGACCCAAGAGGGTGCTTCGCATCGTACTCAAAAATACAACCCGTAGCATAATTAATCAAAATCAGTCCCTTCACTCTGCACACGTCAGCAAGCGTAAGCGTCCCGACCACATTGGTCCTAATGGTCTCCACCTTATGTGATTCGCACCAGTCGACGTTGGGCCGGCCAGTCACCCCTGCCGCGTTGAACACGTGAGTCGGCTTCACGGTGGCGATGTCGGTTTCTAGCGACGCTCGGTTCTCCAGCCGACCAGAGCCGTAGGTGTAATCGATGCCTTGAGCCTCGCAGAACTTGCCCAGGAGGCCACCGATCCAGCCGGTACGACCGTAAATGAGGAACTTAAGTGACTTATCCGATGCGGTGCCATTTGATGCAAATCCCATTGCTTGTGGAGGGGAAGATGGGCAAAGCAAAGGATTTTTTTTTTTTCTTTCTTTTAGTTTGGATCTGATGGAATTTGGCCTGTTTATAACTAATATATATATATATACAGTTAAATGAGTTTTTTTTTTTTTTGGAAGGAGGTGGTGTGGTGCTATGGGACAGTGATGGGTTGGGTGGTGCGCGTTGGTCTTGCTAGTGTGATTTTAAGACGTATTGGGAATGATAAGATGTGGAGGACCTCATGTGATTTATTATGTGGTCACCATTTCCACTAATAGTTTTACTTCTTCAAATGCTCCATTATAGACCTTTTGTGTAATTACTTATTTTATAATTTCTGTTAGATATTTTTATTTCCATTTATAATTTTTTAACTAGATAAGTTTACATGTTAGACTAATAAATGATATATATCTATTCTAAATCAATAATATAAACTAAGTAATATTATCCCTTTTCCAATCACTTTTTTATCAAATAAATAACTCAATAAAAATCACCTCCAATAAACTCTAAATTTTACAAATAATAAGTTATTTACTTAAATAAATTTTAAAATTAAAATTAATTATATATATTGATTAAAAAATAAAGTTAAAAACTGCATATAACTATTCATATAGAATTACTAATAGAATTATATCTATCTGCATTTAAATATTAATTTACTTTTCCTTTGTTAAATTATTTTAATTTTTCTTTGTCAAGCACAAGTTATGTATTGATTGGATGTAAACGCTCAATATGGTATACATTTTCCTATATTTAAAAAATAGAGAATTGACTAATTTAAACTAATTTACTAGGTTTCACATTGGATTGAATCATTAGTAACTTTAATTGTTAAAAAATATTATTTTAATTTTGAAGTTATTAAATAATTTCAATAATTTAAATCTAATTAAATTTACATTATTAGAGATCTTGTTTAGGGACTTAACAAATTTAATTAGGTTTAATTGAGATTAACTTTATATTTTTGAATCATTTTATATTTGATCTAATTTTGAATTTCTTAATTTAAACAAAATTTTGAATCTTTTTTTTATATAAGTTCAAACCAAATTTTTAGATCTAATAAATATTTTTTACCTCTAATAAATTATAAAATAAGCAAATATACTGCATGCGACTAATTTGATTCAAGTAAAAAATTGAAAAATTGTAACATCATATAGATAGTTTACCTTTACCAATATGATTAGGATATTTTCCAAAGAGATATTATATATAAATAATTTTTACGATTACTATTATATTAAATTGTCCAGATCATAGCATATTTACACATATATCTAAATGTATCATTATAAATATTTAAATAATAAATATAATAATTTTAACAATATAAGAAATTCAATTCAAAATTTATTGATCTCAGTATTTCAAATTTTCTTAAATCACTTTGATCGAGTTTAACAAAGAAATTCAAATAATAAATAAGAAAACACAATAAACAATTTATTTTTATTTAATTTTTGAAATTCAATTTGTATCACTTTAATAATGTGATTTGCACTGTTAATCATATAAGGCTAAAATGACTAATATCATTAATTATGATAATATGGCAGGCTGACTAGTATTTTTCTAATTATTTTTTAAAAAGATAATTATAGATTCCACCAACGACACATAGGATTTTTAAAAAAATATATACATATATCAAAAAGATCCCACCCATTTTTGAAAAAAAAATTATAAAGATTGACTTTAAACCTTTAAAACTAAAGAAAAGGTAAAAGAATTAAAAGATAAATTGTAATGATTAATTTCTAATAAATGAAAATAAAAATTAATTTGATTAAGAAATTAATAAAAAAACAAAAGCAAAGTTTGAAATTGTTCTTCTTTCATGCCAAAATTTGAAATAGAGAACCTAAATAACTCAACTCAAGTATTACTGAATGATTTCTCGAAATTAAACTAACCAATTCAATTAAAAACAGTGCATAAGCAATTGAAATAAGAAAGGAGGAAAGTAATTGAATTTTCTTCATTCACATATTATCTTTAATTCATAAAATGACATTGATATAAAAAAAGGCAGCTAATCAAACCTTTTGAGAATGGAAGATAACGACGATAACATTTCATAACCTCATAATCTTCTCCGTCATTTAAAGAGAGATTGTTACAATAACATCAAGGAAAAAATACAAAATTCTACCATATGATTTTTTTTTTGCAAAAATGATTTTTTAAATTTTTTATTAGCAAAACTCTATCCTATGATATAATATTGTTTGCAAAGTGACATCAGATCCGTAATTTTGTTACATCCATTTGACATAATATAAGATTTTGTACATTATTTCAATTAATTATGTATTTAAAATTTAGATATATAATTTATTCATTCTAAATACAAAATTTATTATTTTTATTTAATTTATGTATATATTTGAAAAAATTATATAATGATATAAATAGAATTTTTAAAAATATATAGAAAGTAAAAAAAAAAAATTTGTATTTAAAGTGAAGAAATTATATATTTATACATAATTAGTTAAAAATAATGTATAAAATCCGTACGAGCTTAAATGGGTGGAACTGAGTTATGAATCTGATACCACTTTATAAATGACATTATATCTCAGAGTAGAGTTTTATCAATAAACAAAACTATATTTATTAAAAATAAAAACAACAAAATATAATTTTTATACTTTGTCCTAACATCAATATAGTAATTGACTATTATGCTGTCAATAATAAATGTCAGTAGCGTTGAATGTAGTGAAAATATCGAAATCATAATGGTTAAATTCCATTATATATTATAAATACTAAGACATGTTTTTAACAGTTTCAGTTATTTGTATTTTTATTAGAGTTTTTTACACTCTCTAATAGATAATGTATTTGTTTTATGTATTTAAAATTTAAATATAAAATTTATTCACTTTAAATTCATTTTTTTGTTTACTTTATATATATATATATATATATATATAATTTAAATAAATTGTGCGGTGATAAAAATAAATTTTGTTCAAATATATATAAAAAGTAAAAAAATAAAATTATGTATTTATAGTGAATAAGTTATATATCTATATATAATTAGTTGAAATAATGTACAAAATCTAATATCGGATCAGATGAATGTAACAAAATTACGAATTTGATACCACTTTGCAAACTAAATTATATCACATGGTAAAATTTTGTCAATAAACAAATTATGAAACTCTATTTACTAAAGACGAAAATTATAAAATATAATTTTATACTTTCTCTTATATAGTAAATGACTATTATGCTGTCAATAATAAATGTTAGTAGCGTTGAATGCAGTGAAAATAACAAAGTCATAATGGTTAAATTCCATTATATTTTATAAATACTAAGACATGCTTTCGATTGTTTCAATTATTTACATTTTCATTGAAATTTTTTACACTCTCTAGTATAATGCAAATAGTTGAAATCTTTATTATAATTTATTTGCACTTAATTTTGAGCTTCTTACACTTATTTAAAGAAATGCAAAAGAGTGTAAACAGTGAAACTCCTATTAACATCAATGCCTATGATGATGCCTCTGGCATCGCCAAGTGTAGATGCTATAAAGGCATATCAAATTGCAAAGATCAAGACAATGTGTGTATTGTAGTATATTGGAGTCACAAGGGGATTTTCTCTTTAAATAGAAAATAATTAATTATGATGACAGTTGAATTATAATTAAAATTTTATTATGATAATTAAAAATTAATTTTATTTAATTGAATTACTAAATTTTAATTTTTTATTATGATTTAGTTTATTAATAAATTATTTTTAATAATTTTTCTATTCTAATTTGATTTTATACTTTAATTTTTTTGTTACAACTCATAATAGAATTTAAAAAATCTCTCATGAATTCAAAATAATTTAATAATAAAATAAAAATAATAAAAAATAAGTTAATAAATTACAATGTAATAAAATTAATTTAGTGATATACTTGCTCTGCGGCTAGCTGAACGAAGAAGAAAAAGCCCCCTTCAAATTTTATTTTTTCTAATGGTGTAGTTTCATTTAGTGAAACATATATTTTTTTTATTAAATCAAAACAAACAAATAAAAAATAAAGACTCAACCCTTTATATGATCAGATCCCCACCCCTCCTCTCCCTTTTTTCTCTCTATAGCCTCTACTCCTCTCCTAAAATATATTTTTTACTTACCTCTTTTCCCCGCTGCCGGTTACCAACGGCACAGTGAGTTTCCCTTAAAAACATTTTATAACTCTGCCACACTGTCAGAAAATGTTATTTCGACCCAGGTATACAACAAGAAAAAATAGAAAATGAAAGGAATTACTCTAATAAAGTAAGATGAGCGGCATGCAGTGTGATACTTAACCCCAAAAAACAAAAGATAAAGGTGGTTTCATTACAGGCTATTAATATGATATCTCGTCGCAAATACCCAACAAAAGTTCTAATCTATGCTCCAAAGAAAAGCATGAGTGCCAATAATTTTTTAGAAAATAAAATTTATCTCCATATGGGCCTCCTTAGGTACTCCTGCCTCAGACAACAAAGGAAACATTGAAGAAGCGTCCGTGCGATCAGCTGGCATGCCGTTGGTAAGCCCGCAGGGTAGTGCCTACCGTACTGGTTGATTTGATGGTTAACCCAAATCCTGTTAATTGTGCTAGAGGAATGGGTGGTCCGAGAAAGGGTGCATCCGATCCTACCCACAAAAGATTTGGCAGGTTTTTAATTTAAGTAGAACCACTTGCCAGAAATTTAATAAGCTCATCTCAAATTCTTCAACCTAAGAATCTAACTATTACGAACATCTACTTGATTCTTACTTTTATACTATGAGACACGTATTTAATTATTAATTTGATAAGTCCTTTTTTTATAATTTTTCTTTTAACAACATCTCTGTTGCATTTTTTTTATGCGACTAATTTTGGTAAATTCTAATTTGAATTTACTCAAATTTCAAATTGTAAAATTTATAATGCATATTTATTTAGTCTTATGATAATCAATCAGTATTTGGTCTTATTGCATGACAATAAATTCATTTTTCTAATTCAATGAAGGATGAATTATTAATATCAAAACTATAAATTAAAAATAACATCAATTAACCTGATGCAATTACATAAAAAAAATTTTAAATTACAATTGTTATTTATTATATTTAATTTTTAAACTAAAGGTGATTTGATTTAAGAAAAAAAAAACTCTCAAAATCGAAATCAAATTTGATTTATGTAAAAATATACTGAAATCGAAAGAGGAACAAAATTGACTCAAGTAAGGGTGATAACATATTTAGATAAAATTAACAACTATACAAGACCCGCCTCCACACTTTTAACACAAAATCAACCACCAAAGTCATAGAGAATATGGTCCTGCCTTCGTGGCAATTCATCGAGCATGCGGTGTAAACTCTTATTTATCTTTTAATGCTTTCCAAGTAATGGCGAAGCCAAAATTTTAAATTAAGAGAGACAAAATATAATGAGTTTATATATCAATAATGAAATTATAAATCACAAATTTAAGGCAAATAAACTAGCTAAATACTTAAGCATTTTCAAAACAATAATATCAATAAATATTCTTTAATTAAACAAATTACAATTGCTCTTTATGATTATTTGATTGATTTTGAAAATTTTAAATTGATATAACATATATTTTCTTAAATCCTGTAACCAACTGTTGGAATTGTGAGGTTGTCAATATTTGTTTGTGTTGATGCGTCGTAGCGTGTGAATTTCAATTTGGCAATGGTCAAACAATCTTGTGTTTTGCGCGTGAATGGTGGGGGTTTCCTTTCTTTGATTCACTGTTTTGAAATTTTGAGCGTTGCTGGATTTGCTTGATCCGCGTCCGCGTTTCATTTGAGCCTCCAGCGGATTGCAAGCGCGTGGCATTTCAAATGATTTTGGGCTCTTTTAGCCACTAAACCATCTTTATGTTTCTGGCCAATAGTGGCTCGGCCCATCAACGGCTTTGTTTGATCATTTTCTTTCTTCCTCAGAGCTAAATTTGCTTCAGTGATAATTGGAAAATCCATGATAAAGATAAATCCTTCTGAACTTCTCATACCAACTATTTATTAGGAACCCTTAAGGAAGAAAAATCCATCATTGGAAACGATCTAAATCAAATCTTATAAATAGTTTGTCAATAGTTTATCACCTCTCATTGCATGAATGTCACCGAAATTTCATTTAAAATGCTGATCCTTTTAAGTTCGAAATCAGCTAATTCTGAGGGTCACAATGCATATAGAATCTCACTCTTTTTATTTTTTTTTTCAGAGATGGTATGGTATTCATAGGTAGTCATCATTAATATTACAGAACATTAGCTGAAGTTGTAAAATATAGTTACACCAGCATATTGGTCATACATATAATTACAATCACAAATAGCTTGTAAATTAGTCATACATATAATTCTGTAGGGTTTTAAGCAGTAAAATGGATGATAATTACTGAACAAAAATCAAATAAAACATTTCATGCATGCAGATCAATTCTCAAGTACACAGTTCGTAATGACTTTTCAACAAATAAAATGAACAATCATGTAATCACAATACTACAAATAAAATGAACAATAATGTGATCACAATACTACAAAAGAATTTCTTCAGTACATAAATAATAAAGAATGATAAAACATAAAACTGACTCCAAATTTTATGGACTGAAATAAACCTACAATACAAATCTGCCCTGCAAAGACCTGAAAAATCAGTATGAAACTACTGTATTCATACACATTTCTCGCGCTATCTTATCTGCAATAAAAGAATGAAAGAATAATAACTTTTGCTACCTACAAAGAATATATAAGTGTCCCTTGAAACTGCGTGCCAGACTGGAATGAATGAACTGTGCTGCGTATAATATGAAGAAAAATAACTCTTTCTTATCAACTTGGCTGAGAAAAAGAGGATGAACTTCCCACGACATCTAGAGGCGCCCACGAAGAAACTGTATACAGAGGCTGATCTAACCAAAATAGAGTAAGTGCTGCTCCTTCCTGCTCTTGTTCAACCTTGTAAGCGTCACAAGAGTACATCTTTAATAACATCCGGCTTTGAAGCACTTCTCTCTCGCTAATTCCCATGCACCAGAATCCTCCTTGCTCCATCAATTTCCTCCACTTCTCAAAACTTTCATGCCTTTCAAGCCTGTCACTTCCTTCACAAGCAACTATGTTCCTTATTTCTCTTGCAAACATCTCCTCTATCTTGATCCTAACTGGACTGTCCAGCGGAAGGCTAGAATCAATGGAATCAAATATTGCTGAATAATACTTCAAAGAATTGCATACTCTTGCTTCCAGATTGGGGGAATTGTGTTCTGCTTCTTGCTCTGCCACGAGAACTATTGTGGGGTTCGTGCTTCGAATAAGTCCTAAAAAATCCCTTAATGCTCCTCCATTTCCATCATAAAGAGTCTTGTGCATTTGTAAAATGCAATTTACAGCCACACTCTCCCCCTCCTTCACGTGGAGCATCCACAGCCTCACATCTTCTAACCTATCCACGACTGGATGGAACTCGAAAGGCAAGTTCAATGCCTCAGCAAATCCAGCGAGTCTATCACCTGTCTCATTCAATTCTTGCTTAGACTCACCTATACCTGTGATTCTAACATGGCTAGGAGGATTAGTCCTAGAGGCCAAGCTCTGAAACAAACTAGGCCATTGAAGTCCTTGTTTGATGTCGAAATCTATAATGTGAACCCTGTCTTTCCCTTCAAAGGCTCTCAACAATACCTCATTTGCTGAGAAATGGATGAATTTGGGAATCGGGCTCACCTGATTCAAAAGCCTAAACGCAGTCCCCGAATCATCATCAACTCGATCAAACTCTCGAGGAGTGGTGATATGAAATATATGAGGCCAAAGCCTTGCAACTCTAAGAGCTAAAGCCTCAGTATAGTAAGCACTAATGCGACTAACAGCTGTTCCCTTTGGAGAAGCAAGATCACCCAATTTAGCTATACAATGATTGATCACAGCCATGTTTTTGGACCCAATTGCTTCAACACATGCTGTAAGCAAGCTAACCAGCTCAAATTCCTGATACTCCTCTTGGTGATTCTCCTCTGCAGCTTCCACCGTTTCGTGTTCTTGTGGATGAGGATTCTTAGAGCCATTACCAACTTCATGCTCCGCAACATTCTCACTTATCCTAAGTCCCAAATTATGACTGTCTGATGATGCGCTTGAACCTGAGGCTTCTTTCACTGGCCTTTGGCTGCTCTCTCCATCTTTTTCACCTAGATCAGTGATCCGAGTTATAACAGAATCCACCCATGGATTGTTTGACAGTGGCAAAGGTGGTGAAATCACCTCACTAGGCACAAAGCAGACCTTTTCCTCATCTCCTGAACATGTCAACGAGAAAGGTGGGTGTGGAGGGTGAAGGCCTCTAGGTACCTCAAAACCTGATTGAAACCAAAAATTGCCACTTCCAAACTGGCCTAGACTCAGACTATCATCTGACTTGCAGTTATCACTGCTACCCCTTTTTCTCTTAGCCCTGTTAGTGCAAGACTCATCAACTGACCCCTGCTCTGCAAACCTCTTCAAGCTCTTACCTTTCTCCCAAAACTCTTCTTTCACTGATTGATTGCTTGTTGCTAATGGTGGGAGCCTGATATTCTGCTTCAGAGAGCAACTGCTGGTCTTGGATTCGAGTGATTTATCAATGGAGAGACCAACACCAACAGGCCTAATGGGCTGTGATCTGGATGATTCCTTACGAGAGAAAGTGCATGGCAAGTCCAACCTCTGTGTGCTCATTGATGGTAACTGGAAATGACAAGCTTGGAACTGTGCAGGTGACTCACTCCTTAATCTATGCCTTGGTGACAGCAATGTAGAGCTAGAACACCCAGCCAACATCCTCTACAACCTTCCAATTTTCTTTTTGTTTGATTTTTGTGTGTGATTCACCCGCCTTAATTTTTTTTTTCTTTTTCCTTCTTCTTCTATTTCTCTTCCTATCTCTCTTTGTTTGATAACAAATTTCTCGACTATAGAACAAATGATGTCTGGAATGTATAGATTCTATGTGTTCATATGAAACTTTGCAATGTAAATATATATATATATTGAAAACAGAAATCAAGAGAGACAGACTAATGTGAGTGTGTCAATTTCTTTTACAGAAATGAATTAAAAAGAATAGGAATCCGATGAACAAATGAACAAAACAAAAAGAATTCTATAAATTTTAAGTTTTCCTGTAAAACAATGTGAATATGAAATTAATATATAACAAAAGAATATGAAAAAATAAAAATCCCACCCCCAAAAGAATGAAAGAATTGAAGACTAATTAATCAACGAATCAAACACCTACCAAGCAAACAATCATCGGATTCCAAAGCCTTCAAAACAAACTCATTGGAAAAAGCTGTCAGCTTTGTCATCAACAATGCAATTCATTTGATGAAGGGGAATGCAAAAACATACTTGGTTAATTTGGTAGCTGAAAACAACAAAAAACGGAGTACCCATTCCAGCATTTGAGCATTGCAGCAACTCCATGACCACTAGAAAACCAAAGCAAAAGCAAACCCAGAAACCCCAGCATGCATGAACAACTAATTACTACCCAAAGAAACCATAACCCATTAGAAGATGGTGTTTTTATATACTATACTTACGAATGTTCTTTCTTCTTGCCCCTCACCCGTCTCCCTGGCCCCCTCTCTCTCTCTCTCTCTCTCTACTACACTACTACTACTACTATACTATCCTAGTATAACTTCCATTGCTGTCTCCATCATTAATTGCTTTTTCTAAATTCTGTGGCCCTGGTTGGTTTTACCCCAGCACTTGAAAAAAGGAAAATAATGACAGTGAAAAAGAGCGTTCGAGAAGGCCTAGTGTGGGCCGCAAGATTTTGATCAGACGGTGGAGCATGCAAGTCCAAGTGACCGTTGAAGGTTGTCGGTGAAATATGACCGTTGGAGGGAGTTTCTGTACGGACAGGTGTGGGCGTAGGTGTGTGCATGTGTAAAATTAATGGGTGATTTTTATCTTTTGTTATTTTTCTTTTCTTTCCTTTCTGGGTGTCATCGGTCACATGAGGCGCACGTGCCTGTTCCCCCTATACCCGTTCATTCGACCGTTGGGTTTTAGTAATAATACGACATCATCTCCTTTCTGTTTTCTTTTTTTTTTTTTTTGTCTATTAACTTCCTTAACTTCCTATCTAATTAAGGATAATGGAGACACGTGGCGAGAAACCAGCCGCCATCAGAGTAATGATATGGATGAATAAGCTTCGACTAGATAGTTCATCTGTGACTGCGAGCGTGTTCAATTTACAATCAGCCACGTTACTCACACAGAAAAGGCCCTACTAGCCATTTTAGTTTAAAGTTTGTCGAGTGTTGCAAAAGTAAATTTAGATTTTTTATTTAATTAATTAATTTTTTATTTTTATAAATTGTTTTTATTAATTTTATTTTAAAAATCAATTTATTTACTTTTCTTGAAAAGTAATTGAAAAAATAAAAAATCAATTTGAAAAACATAATCCTAATCTTTAAAAAAAACTATTATAATAAAGAAGTACAAAAGTATTTTTTCTTTTTTTAGGAAAATATTACCTTTTAATTTTTCTAAAATTTTCAATTACATTGATAAAGTTCTGTAATTCATAATTTGAAGTATATATCATGTGATAATATTATAAACCGCATATTAACACAGATCTTCTGAACGAGTTTGATTAAAAGAAACATAGCAACAAATTATCCATTAATCATTACCAAAACTTCAAAATCAATATTGAGATCTTTTGAACGAGTTTGATTAAAAGAGAAATAGTAACAAATCATCCATTAATCATTACCAAAACTTCTAAAGAGTGAATTAGGAGATCCCGTAAAAAAATTTGTCTATGCTCTCATAGGGAAAACAAAACTTCCATAAAAGATACTCATATTATCCACAAAAAAAATGAAACTTATAAATAAATAACTTTAAATCTATAGATCTTAATTTATTAAGATAATAAAATAAAAAATCAAACTAATACAAACAATACAAGAAAAATAAAATAAATTTCAATTGATCTGATAACAGATTAAGAAAATCCACCTATTTTTCTTCAAAGAACTTATAAATATACAAAAAAAATTACTAAAACTGAAGATTTGAAAAAAAAAAATCTAATTAATAGTTCTATTAATTTGAAGCTACTATAAGCAAAATTTTGCTAATGGGAGCTCAAAAAATTTAAATCTACAAATCTTTTAAGAAACAAAAGAGAGAGAGAGAGAGAGATTTTAGTTTTGATTTCAGCATCTACACCTCTGAATAATGTCATTTTGACTCAATGCAGTCACTTGAATTCTATTTTAATTAAAATACCCATTTTTAAAAAACTATATTACAGTAGTTTGTTGGTATGAACTTCAAAAAAATAATGAGTAATGTTTTGATCGAAAGTGACATTAGCACAATTACAAATGATCCATAATGATAAGTGCAATCATTATAATTTGCAACATGCATGGTATAAAAATATGATTAATTTCATTTACATCTTATACCACTAATTTAAATGTAAAATGAAGCGTTAATATTTTAGCCCGATTGATTCATTAAAAATATCCGAGTACGTAGTTTAATAATACAAAAGTATATCTCCAAAATTATGAAATTGCAAGTTTTCGGTTTTAGTTTGATTTCAGTTTTGTGAAAAAAAAAACAAAACCTAATTAAAGACAGACAATACGGTAAGAAAGAATTTTTAGACAGCAAAAGACAAACTTAGCAACGACAGGTAAAACAATCATATTACCATGCTCCTCAAGAAAAGTGAAAATTAAAGCTAATACCATACCAATGTGCTTAGAAGGTATGGGCATGTCCTCATTAGCACGGCACTTGAACTGGATACCAATAAGTAACTGTTAGAAGAAACAGAAAAATTAGGAAAAAATTTTACCCCTGCAGAACAGAAATGATCAATACAACAGGCGCTAGCTATCACCAACAGATAAAATCTAGCCTAATTTGGGGATAGGAAGGCATATCACGATCATTTCTGCTAAGAAAACCACAACCATCAACTAAACAGACAAGGCAACATCATGCCCACTCAAGTCGCAAGTCCCTGTATACATACTAGCCACAAAGATGTACTCCGCTCAAAATGTTATTTATTGAATCAGTAATCTCCATCCCCGACTCTCAACATACAGTTGCCATGTAAGGTAGAAGAAGCAACCCGAAGCTCACAAAAATGCTGACATTCAAAGCCGATAAAAGCTATATAGCCATAATATAATAACCCTGCATTCTGATCAGCACCAAGAAATTGAATTCTATCCAATATTGTATTATCATAAATTGCTTAATATGTACAAAAACATTCCCCATTAAAGATAAACAGATTCCAATCATTGTACTGCTCCCTCAGGTGAGATTGGATGTGTTCATCTACCCAACTTTCATGCAATTTGTTCAAACAGTAAAAACCCAAATAAAACCACCACCGCCACCCACAAATTTGATGTATCACTTCATCTTCAACAAGAAGCAATTTTCTAATATTTAAAACGTTTGTCATTTCTAGATCAATTCCAGAAACAAGGCCTCCTGTTTGCTGGTCAGGCCAAGTTCATTCAGTGTCAATGCACTCTCTCCATCACTGAAAGCACGCCTTGGGTATGGTCTCACCTGTTCAATTAATAACAAATTAAAGAAGCCAGAATATGCTAGCTCTGGTTCATATTATCTCTATACATTGTTACATAAATTAACACACGAATATATGCATGCACTAATTTATTCATTAACAGCAAATTAGAGATAAAGAGAGAGTAGTTTACAATGGATAAGAGTATAAAAACTGCAGAAAAGCATAGATTAAGGATTACCAGTCTGTAAGTGCCAGGTTTGACCATCCTACCAATATCTATGAAGTCAAAGAGAGACTGCAAAGCAAACACAATTGACACTGAGAAACAAAAGAGCGAGAATTGAGGATACAAGTAAAGGAGCAAGTTATTTTCTTTAGAGAACTTACTCGTAAGTTGTCAGACTTGAGAAATCGGCGTCCATGCCGGGTGCCATCAGGCATCCGCACCAAAAGTGTTACAGAATTCTCATCATCGGCTGCTGGTTCTTGGGGCAGAGAAGATTCTTTTGCTGCCAGCTGTCTTTCAAACTCCTGAAAGGAAAAGCAAGCATCCTGCCATAAATAACTATTTAAGGTACACTAACCTATAAAACATTACATTAAATCAATGATTTTGTACTTAATCATAGCAGTATACACAAATGCCACAGGCAAAGCCAAAATTATGAAAAACAAACGAAAAGCATAAGACAAGTTTAATGAGGATCACAAACTTCCTCTTGGCCCAAAAGTATGACATGCTACAATTTTTGATTTTCTTTTTAAGAAAGTTACATTTAGATTGTTGTCCCCAAGTAATCCATTTATTAAATCACATGAAATGTACAAACAGTACCTGCTCTTCCTCCAATTTCCTGCGAGATTCTTCCTCGTTCATCTTTTCTTCTTCAAGAGCAGCTTTCCTAGCTGCTTCTTCTTGTAAACGACGAGCTTCAGCTTCCTCCATGGCCTTCATCTCCTTTTCTCTGTCAGCTGCCAATGATGCAAGATACTCATCATCCTGCATCCATCAAATAACTTATTATCACCCCACATAGTATCTTCTCACATCATTACTGATTATTCAAAAACTTGAACCTTTAAATTCTAGTTAGAACCAAAAAATTAAACCTGCTGTTCACGGATTAATCGCTGAGCTTGCAAGGATGGTGATGGAGGACGGGGTATCCCCCGTGAATACGGGCCTTCAGTTTGCATGAAATGATGAGGTGCATAAGCAAAACGATATCCAGTCCCTTCAGGAATTCCGCCAAACATTGCAGCCTCAAGCATGACAGCTTCATCATGCTCCTCGGAAGAGATGCCTCCCCACTTCAATTTATCAAAGAACAAAGCAAAAATATATTAGTTCACTCATAAAACATCCAAGTATTTTGAAACTTCAAACTTCAATTGTGTAATTACAAAGGGAATTAAGTAAAAAGAAACCTCTTCAGAAGGGAAGGCAGTTCCATTGCGCTGAGGATGACTGCTTGAATTATTCTGCCCAGGACTAGATGGTGGGCTAGCTTCAATAACTCCAACTTCCCTGGCAGATTCCATAGAGCCAGAAGATGTACGCCTGGATCTATGCCTGACAAGAGGTTGCTCCTCCACATCTTCAGTTTCATCCGGGATAGATAACCTCCCTGTTCTCAACCTAAATCACATTCAGAGAAATTCATCAAATTTCTCACCTCCAATACCAGGAACTTAAGTCAAGAACAAAGTTTTATCATCCTTCATTGTGGTTCTCGTGCCCAAAAAATGCCACAACATACGGGCTCACAGCAACAGATTCACAACATATATCGTTTAGGCAGCAAGTGGATATATAATATACCTTCCATTTGAGGTCACTACTGTCCCTAATTCCACTTCATCTACTTTAGAAGCTCCAATTTCTGATGCTCCAACTTTTCCCCTCTGCTCTTGTAATGCTTTCTCTTGCTCTGCTTCCTGGATTCAATTCATGTTAAATAACAAGAAAAGAAGTAAAACACAATATAAGAGCAAACCTTTATGGATATCTTTTCCCATATGTCAAGAGTGGAGGTGGAGCTACAAAATGGGAAAAAAAGTTAACCTCCTATTGCAGATTCTAAGGAGGGCAAATGCACACTTCTCCTAGCATTACAAGGATGCTATTTATATGCTTAAACCTATGGCCTCCGTACTGTGTAGAACCACCTTAATGTTGCACCATCCCTCTGCTGTCAAGCAATCAAAAGAAGAAAAAAGAAACCTAAAAGAGCAATGATACTGCCCAGGATCATTCAATTAATTCATCATGACGAATATGATTAACTTGTAAAGCAAACACATTTCCAAGTACAATGAGCAAGACTAGCCAAAACAGTAAATGTTAATAAAGCATGCATTGCACATGCCAAAAAATTTGGTTAGTTAGATCACCTGAGCTTCTCGTTTTGAAGCCTCGATAGCAGCCTGGATCATCTCTTCTTCTATATCATTGCTATAGTCTGGCAAACTATCAAATTGAGGAGCACTAGGTCTAGTATGTCTCTCCTGAACACTATCGTCATAAAGATCAACTCTTTGCTCAGTGTGGGGTGCAACCCTTTCAATTAGGTCAGCTCGAATATCATGATCATCTTCTACATCTACAACGACAGGAGCACAAATATCTGGGCCAGATGCTTGTTCAGTTCCAGTAACATCCTCAAGGATAGGAGCATGACGAGAATGGCTTGAAGTATCACTACCATCCTTGACCTCTGCATCTATATCCATGAGATCATCTTGGGGAGCAACAACAGAAGTTTGATGCACGCTGACCATGAGAAAAACAAATCAAAATATCACTTCTCAAATTGTGTTAGAAGACTTGCAGACTACAAAGGCTTATTGCAAATATCTAGAAAGAAAAGGATAATAAGAATGTCATCATAGATGGTAAAACCACTAACGTGCTTCCATCTCCTTCACTAAAATGTGCATTAACAGCTGCATTGAGATCACCATGATGCTCCTGATAGCAAGCAATAAAATAATTATAAGCACAAGAATTCGTTCATTTAAGCAGTTCAAATTACAAGGAAGTTATTGTAACAAACTTGGCCAAAAGTATAACCAGCTAAAAAGTATTATCATCAAATCTAAAAATAAAGCATACAATAAAACTAGCATTCAAAATTCAAAAACGAGCATTCAATTGTGTAAGCAACCCTAAGTGATTGAAGTATGGGAACAACTATAAAAATACAAGGACAGTATGAAATCCAACTACACAACAAGGGACCACAACTTCTCTGACATGCCCCCTTGGAAAACACACATCATTTTCCTATGATATTGTCTCAATGATTGTACATTTTCCATTTTTTCCTCTCTTTTCTGCAAGAGAGGATTTGTCATAGCTAACTTAAATACTTATTTTTAAAAAGCACGTGCTTTTTTAGAGTATTTTCAGTCTAAAATTAAAGGCTCGATAAAAAAACAAGTACATGGCAAGCTGCATGGGATGATTCAGAAATTCTATTAACTCTATCTGGATAAACGTAAATTCCAGAATAGTAACACACCATTTGAATATGCGTTTCAGCTATTCTAGAACTCACACAAATCCATCAATTTAGAATGAAATTGAAATACAACTAACTAGCACAATCAAGCAATTCTAGAACAAACCCAATTGGAAAACACGAACTTTAACCCATTTCTGCATCAATGAGTACGATTATGCTAGTTATGTGGATGCTACACACGACTGCTAAACTATGTGCAATCCTCTAGTTACACCAATAATAGACACTGTATCTCATCCATTAATTGATTAATTACAATAACAACAATAAGTCAGCTTAAAGCAAATGATCAAATTCAGACCTTGATGTAAAAAAAATGTCAACCATAAATTAGTAACTAAAACTAAATTCCCTCAAACAAATCAGCAAACTAAAATAAAAAATGTTAACACAAATTTCTTTTTTTTAAAAAAAAAGTAATTAAACACAATTTAAAACAAGACTAACATCATATAAAAAAATAAATAAATCATTTCATACTTATCATTAAAATCCATCACCAAAAAAAGACAAAGACAAAGCCGATCAGAAGTTACCAAGTAATCGTTTCATAATTACCTCGAGTTTTTGTAGGGCGACAGGTTGGGTAACGCCTGTGATGCTCATAAATGTGTCGATTGCGTCCTGATTAGGCCTAGCCATTTCTTCGGAGACGAGAAAGCTAATGAATTATACAATAAAACTGAGAGAGATATACTTGTTGTGGAATCTGAATAGAAAAAGAGGAAAGACAAAGGAAGATTGGCTTTATTATCTATATAAAGGGTATGTTTGTTTGGTGAGAAGGAGGAGGAGGAGGAATTGATAGTTAGTGTACGGAAGGGTGAAATTTGGACTTAGGAGGTTTCTCCAGTATTCTACGCTTCTTCTATGGCCAAAAGCAAATACAGGGGAAAAGGCTTTGCTTTGTTCGTTGGGTTGGAGAACAAAATGGGCTTAAGGGCAAGAGCCTCCCTGACTTGGTGGCTAAGTCGCTCAAAGCCATACATATCATACGTGTAAAGTGTGTTTTGGGATGTTTAAGTGGGCAAATAATTTAGGATAATAAAGTATTGCATGAATTTCAGACCTAAGAAAAATAGTAAAAATATATTTTTTTTATAAAATGTGAATTTATTTTTCATATTTTTTTTAAAAATTATGTTTTTGAAAGTAAAAAGTAATACTATTTCTGTATGTTGAATTCACCTAATAAAAATTTATTAGTGTACAAAATGTTTCTCATCTAATGTGGAGATTAAGAATAAAAAAGATGAACACATTCAATATGCAATTTTTTTTTTTTTTTTTGCATTTTTATGAAAAAAGTTTATTTTCACATCTCGAGATCGTGACCTACATGTACTAAAAGAGCAACTTCGCCTAATAGTTCCTCCTCTTAATTTATTTAATATCTTTTTTGTAGTTTTGATGTTCAAGTTTTCAATTATATTATTATATTTTTCAAGCAAAATGATCCATTGAATAGCCATTTTTTCATTGAATGTATGATTAGTTTTTTAGGATTCCTTTAATATTGAGTTTAAAATAAAGGTGTTCCTTAAAATGATGTTTGGCATGTCTTTTTATTTTTTTTTATTATTTATAGTAAAGCATGATTTTAAAAAAGTTAAAAAATTTAACTATCTTTAAACTATAATTGGCCAAAAAAAACTATAATTTGTTGAATTTTATATGTTCTAAAAGCAGTTTGCAAATTATATTTTAACTCCAACTATAAAGGGACACTTAAAACAAATAAACTAATGTGTTAACATAATGTGCTTTTTTTTTTTTAAATTACTTTTAGCACGAAAGTACACAGTCAATATGTAACATGTTGATGCCAAGTCTATTGAACAATTACTTTATTAGTCCTGGATGCTTTATCAACTACTTTATTAGTCATGGATGCTTTGTCAACTATGTTTGTATTTAATTGATGACACATCCAAATCATAATTAAAACTAAAAAAATTTAATAATCTATGTATGATAAGTAATTTAATGTTCATTATTCCATGTCTATAATATATTAAATTAGACTTTTTCTTATTCACTTGCATATTTCAAAGTAATTAAACTTCTTTTCTATTGTACTATATAATAGTGGAGTATGTGCAAGTATAATCTGATAATAAAATGTACTCTCTAAAGAGTAGAGGTTTCGAGTTCAACTCCCCATCTATCAATATCTTACTAAAAAAAAGTTGAATGTGAATGCAGAGAGTTTTCGAGTTTAACTCCCCATCTACCAATATCTTATTAAAAGAAAAATTGAATGTGAATATATTATGTATATATTGATGTTAACTATTGAAAACAAATTAATGTTATATCTCATCAAAATGGAACACATGAAAAAGATCAAAATAACAATTTATCATAAGAAATGTAATTAAATATCATAATTTGATTATAAAATATTTTATTTTAATTTTAGTTATAAATTTCGTCTTATGTTTAATATATATATATATATATATATATATATATATCTATATATATATATCTATATATAAGAAAAGACAAAAGAAAGAAATATCAGATTTTAAGAAGTGCTTTATCCATATCTCCCTGTAGTTTATCCTTTAGAATTCAAAGTGGTGTTAATGTCAATTTAATATTTTTAATATTTAAGTGATGCAATGAAAGCTTTATTAGATATTTCCACAAGCAAATTAAGCTTACTACGAGTTTTGAAGTCCTTAAACCTTTTCATTCCTTAGTGTTGATACGATCCAAAATCCAAATCGTGATAGGGTAGTATCAAAGTGAAGGTTTGTATTATTAGACCATTGAGTTTATAAAGAGATAAACTAAGATGAGAGAAAATAGAAATAAAGAGATATATATATATAAGGATATTTAGCTATGACTTATTCTTTCTTGTTTTGTTAGATTTCCTTGAGTTAGAATTGTTCGTTTAACATTGATATGCTATGTTTATTAATGATGTGGGGTTTCACATATTAAGTATGTAGAGTTAATGAGAATGATAATACTTGAATTCATATAATTCAAGTAAATTACTTGAATTCATGGAATTCAAGTACACTTTATGTTCTGATGTACTTAACATTAAACATTTTATGATAAGATTATATTATGACATGAATATTTGGTGTACTTAACATGAAGCATGCTATGATAAGATTGTATTATGACTTGATTGTTTGTATGATATGTATGTTTAGGCTTATGCTAATGAGATTGAAGTTTAAATAAATTTATTGATGATTAATAGATGATGTTATGATTTATGGAAGAAAGAATATGATAATATGATAGAGATGTAGGCCTTGGATGGGTGATTGCTTGTTTATATTAAAGATTGATGCCTTTGGGGCTAAGGTTATATTATATATGTTCTTTTTGAAAATGGAGATTAGTCCAAATATTTTAAGGAATTATGATATATAAAATGGAAAAAGAAATAGTAAAAGAGAATGCAAAGAATAAGGAATTATCTAAAAAGTATAGAAAAGTAAGTTAAAGTATAAAGATAGATATTATAGATCAAGTTTCGACCTATGTTTGTCCTATAGATCAACTACAGAAAGGAAGGATTGTTTTTAAAGATGCCACAAGAATTTATTGATCATGATTATGGAATTACGTCCCATAATCATGACAAATTATCCCGATATTTTTAATGAGATTTAAAGCTTATAAATATTTTAAATGATTTTATAATTGCACACAAGAATTTCAAAGTATTTTCAGTGATTTTAATGCCTTCCTAACTCTAGAGATCTTAGGAGTAGGCATGAGTTGACTGGGATTGTTTACAATCCAAGAACAATAAGGATAGGCTAAAATAGGGATGTTGCGATATATGTGACAGTAGTATGAAAAATTCGAGGATGAATTTTAATAAGAGGAGGGTTTTATAAGGTCCGAAATTCAATTTTATAAATTTTCAGAGATCGGAGTAATTTTAAGAATATTTTTTTCCTAATTTTTATATATGATTATGAATTTTAATAATTTAATAATGATTAGATATATTTTAATATATTTAAGGTGATTATTTAATGTGTATATTAGTATTTTAAATACCAGTAATTTTATATTAATATGATTATTATTTCAATTAATGTTGTTTTATTCATTATGAATTATGTTTAATGAATATTATATATTTAAGAATTTAAATTTAAATGATATTTAATATTTTAAAGACAATTTATGCAAAGAAAATATATTTAATAATTTCTCCTTTATTATTTTGTTAGGCTTTACACTTAATTGACTTTAATTTTATATTTACCTCACGAAGATGTGGTTGAATATAATTTGGTTTTATGGTTTTATATTTCTTGAGAAAAAATGTTTAACTATTGAAGATGACCTTATAGTTGTAGAATTAGAAAATAAGGATTTTAATGAATTAACACAAATTATTTGGAAACCCATAGATATAATCAAGATCGATAGTCTTTGGTATATTGAATTTAACTTAAGAAAAATATAATTGGCATAATTAGTCAGATTTTAGTTTTGCATTTTGTTTCTTGATAAACAACATTAATTAATTGGTTTTCTAGATAAAAATAGGTTCATTATAGATTCAATAGTCATATCGTAATCATCGTGGGAATGATATTTACACTGAGGTACCTTATATTACTTGATTGACTTATGAACTTGTAATGAACTAATTTGGGTGAACATGAAGCTCAAAATTGATGACTTAGTTGTCAAGGAGAAAAGACTGAGGTAACCATGAAGTCTTTCCATTAAGAATGTGATGGTGATTTAATGAGGAATAGAAGTTTAGATAGCTCAATCACTAAAAGAAAAAAAAGAACCTTCTTGTAAGATAAATAAAGCAAAGAATAAGTGTTTCATAGCTATGAAGGACAACTTTAGTGAGGTTAGTAGTTTTAAAGATAAATTTACTAATAATGACCTGTTAGAGGTGTTGAAAGTTATGAGTGGTGATTTCGATAAAGTCATTAGAAAAACGAGCTCTTAAAATCTCAATCTAATATTTTGAAAAATGAAAAATGAGAGTGTGCAAAAATAAAATGCTTCTTTCAATTCTTTGTATAGTGTTTTGAAAAAGGAAAGGGATAAGCTATTTACTAACAACCAAAAGTTTGAATTTATTATAAAGGAAAATGAGTATTTGAAAAATATTATTGCTTTTCTTCTTAAAATGAAAGATTATTTTTGTAAAGAAAATGAAAGTTTAAAGAAAGAATTTTGGGTTTAAAGAAATCCTTTTTAAAGATTCATAAAAGAAAATAAATATTAGATCTTTTTCTTGATTCTCAGAGGCCTTTACGAATCAAGCATATACTTAATGAAAATCTTCATCCTCATTTATGTCACATCCATCATTGCAAACTCATACTAAGAATAATTACATGATATAATTCTTATTCCAAATTCTAATAAGACTCATGTCCATAGTGTTTCATGTTCACATCATAAACCAAAGGCACCTAATCATGCCCTTATGTATAGGCCTCCTCTTAAAAGACTAATAAGACAAAGTTATCACACTCACACATCTATATTTTCTTATGGACACTCTCATAGGCCAAGTAAAAATGTATATGCCCCCATTCCTAGTTCATAAGCTTTAAGGAGATCATCTTAGGATCAATCTTTCTATACATTTAGAAGAACATTAGTAACGCTATTATGATGGAAGACTTTGCCATAAAGCATACTTTTACTATGCTAGACAAAATGATGAAAATGTGTTTATTCCTAACCCCCATAGGACCATAAAGATAAAGGTACCCAAAAAAAAATGTGTTTAAAAAGAGATACCTCTTTATTATTGTTTGATAAAAAAAAGGAAAAGAAAATAGCAATTAATAAAAAAATGAAATAAAAAAAAGAAATGACAAATGTGTTTGTTTTGGCTTAAAGCCAAAATAGTAAATGTTTTAGCTTTAAGCTAAAACATAATAAAGAGGTATAATGGCAAGTGCAATACGCTAGACTCACTTGCACCACACCATACTAAATGAATAGATAGATAGAGAGAGAGGGCTGACGTGTGCTAAATGACACCATTTTGGGTGTTCGACCTATAGTCCAGCCTTTGGTAGGAAGCATGTCAAAATGACATTTTGAGCACATTAGGGGTAAATTTTATTTTGGCCATAACTTTTGAACTAAGGCTTCATTTTGGATGATTTAAGTTTTTATGAAAATCTATTTTCACAAGCTTTCCATTAACAACAAATTTACTCTAAACGATAGTTAGATAATGGTGAAATAGCCTGTTTAAATTTTTTATCAAAGCTTAATTTTGATCATTTTCGAACATCCACAAATTTGAATTATAATAGGGATAAGTATGAACACCGAAATTTTTTCACAAGCCAATAAGCCCATTAATAAGGATTACAATGACATAAAGCAAATGGTGCAACAATTGAGCGAGACATGAAAAGAAGTACAATTTAAGGTTTAGTAATTAAAATGTAGCATCCTTAACCTATACATTTTCATTTTAATGGTGTTATATTTTCATACATGCAACACATGGCATAAACATGACAATAACAATTACATCATTGTATTTGAGGTATTTTAATATGCATACGATGTTTGCATAGTTGCATAACAAATTTTCAAATGTGGTATACATATTATTATAACTTAAATAGGGGTATCTTGAAAATTATTAAATGTGTAAGGATTTGAATGAAATTAGTAGAGAGATGTAGGTGAAGAAGGAATGAAGAAAAGGGACTAAAAGAGAATTTAAACTTTCAATAATAGGAACAAGCCACCAATCTTTTATCCAATTACAACAAAAACACATTAAAATTCTCTACTATTAAAGGCTAATAAGGAAGGAGAAAAAGGGGGCATATATAAGAAAAGGGAGAGCAAATAAAGAAAGAAAGAAGAGAATGAAGAACAAGGGAGAAGAAAATAAGTTAAGTAGGAAGGAATCTTAAGGTTTTCTAGCTTTGGGAAAAGATATGTGATTTTGTATCTATTTTCCCATGAAATTTCTCTTATATGGCATATTAATCGTGGAAAATTAAAGGGGATTATGAAGTAATTATAGTTAGGATTTAAGTGTGAGAAGTTGTTGGGAGTGAATATGAGTTGAATTCATTTTTATTCTATTTTAAGGGCAGATTGTTGCAACCATGATTTCATAACCCTAAATGATAAATTAGGTCAAGTTCAAAGCATAAAAGTTGAAGATTTATGTTTCATATAAATGCATGTAAGATGGTTTTGCTAAATAAGTTATGTGTGAATAGATATTGATCTTTGACCATGACTAAATCCTATTAAAACTTGTTCAGTCTATTGATTCTATTTTTTGAAGATTTAATGGGTCTAGGAGGGGAATTAAGTGAAGTAAAAAACATAAAAGTTTTAGATTTATATCTTATATAAATTCTTATAAAACATTTTTGCTTAATATTTTATGTGTTAAGAGATATGACTCATTGATTGGGACTAATCCTAAACCTATTCATGCATGTAAAGTTTGAGATTGATAATTTCTTTTAACAAACTTAGACACTAAATTAAAAAATGTGTAAAAATGAAAAATGTATGTTAAATAATTGACTCTAAACCATTATTTCAATTGCACTTCTACATTTTGAGATATGGCTAATTTTATGGGACTATTTAGCATATAATTATACTAAGAATAGGGAAAATTTATAAAATTCACTATAAATTGTATAATTCATATTTTGGAATGAATTTTTGATATATTGTACCTTTATATGTATTTTTTTATGAAAAAATGGAATTAGGTCATTTTGATATGTGAAGCAAAAGTAATTATAGAAATAGCCTACTAAGGTCATGATAATTTAGTAGAGCATATATGCATAACGATATAAAAATCTTACTTGATAATCATGGATTGATTTGGTCAATTGAAATAGTCCTCAAGGCATTGAAGACAATATTGGAAATAAGCTATGACTATCCATAACTTAATAGCTTAAAGGATGAGGTATGTAAATAGCTAATGATACTTAAATGTAGTTAATTGTTAAGGACTTAAATTATATGGGTTGAAACATTATTTAATAAGATGATGTTGATGAATACTTAAATGAAAGGATTGTTAGATTTTTTGAATTATTTGTTTTTATTAGATGTTGATAAATTATGGCTTAAGAATGAAAGTATATTATGATGTTATTTGTCAAGGTTGATGGGTGTTATTATTGGTCATTATATTGTCAAAATTTTGTTGGATCTATAAATGAATTGTTGAGAAATTATTTTTTGATATTGTTTAAGCAAGCGAAGACATTTATGTAACTTGTATGGCAACTACATATAATAACTTGTGACAACAACATTTGATAGCCTATGTGGCAATGATATTTTATGGTTTGTGTCATGACAACATATGATAGCCTGTGTGATAATGAGATTTATAGCTTGTGTGGTAATGATATCTATAGTCTGTGTGGCAATAATATATGATAGCTTATGTGTCAACAACATTTAATAGCATGTGTGACAATAACATTTGATAGCTTGTGTAGCAACAACATATGATAGCTTATGTGACAACGACATTTGATAGCATATATGGCAACAATATATGATAGCCTGTATGACAATGATATCATATAGCTTGTATGGCAACAACACATGATAGATTGTATGGCAACAAAAATTAGGAATTCTTTATTACATACATGGATCGGTGATGGGTTATTTATATTTAAATACTTGTTATATTGTTTATGATTTAAGTATCCTTGATTATTTACTTACTGAGTGTGCAAGCTCATTCCTTTGTATTTATTTAATTTTTTTTTTAGGAAAAGTAGACTAAAGATTTCATCTAGCCTATATTTTGATGTTGTTGTTTGGCAATTTGATAGAGGTTGGGCTAGTATTCAATCTTTTAGTGTTTTGTTCTTTCAATCATGCATGTTTTTATCGTTTGTAAAATAAGATATGCAGTGTTCAAACAAATGAAGAACCCTTAATGATAATGGGGTGGCATAAGGAAATTTTAATGATGTTATGACACTTTAATACTTGATACTTTATGAATGAGTTAATATTTATGCTTTGGAAATGATTGTTAAATATGGATTAATAACTCAAGCTAAGTTTAAAAAAATAATTTTTTTTGAAAAGGGATGTCACATTTTAATGGTATAGAGCAGGTAAATGGTTATGTAGGCTTGTGTAATATGAATGTGTGGTATATGATATATACATTATGTTAATATTTACATGCATTGGCATATAGAAGTATGGATGTAACTCGTAGAGTTCATGTTGGCCTAGAGATTATGGATGAGTATGTTGAGTATGTTCATGCATGTATGCATGTTGTAGAGAATCTTTAGATGTTAGGGAATAATTCAATTACAGGCGTAATCCCAAATATCATACAATTTATTGAGATGATGCAAAGATTTACAACACAAGCATATACAGGGCCCGCTATAGATAGAAATTATGATAGGTTACGGAAGCAAGGGACAACTGAATCTGAAAGCACTACAAATCATACTGAGGCTAAGGATTGGCTTAAAAGAATCGAGAGAATCTTGAATATACTTAAAAATAAAAGCTCAAATATGAAATATTTTTGCTTTAAAAAATGCCTTAGATTGGTGGAAGATTATTACAGGTAGCACTAATCAACTAATGACTTTAACATGAGATGATTTTCTAAGGGAATTTGCAAATAAGTTCACATTAGTAGTATACTTAGATAAAAGAAGATAGAGTTTTTCTAATTGAAGTAGAATGACATGATGGTGGCAGATTATGAAGAACAATTTATTAAACTCTCGAGATATGCCATAGAGTTTGTGGTTACAAAGGAATTAAAGTGTCAATAGTTTAAAACCAGATTGAGGTTAGAAATTCAAGATCGATTAGTATTCAAGCTAGCCAATTATGCTACACTATTAGCAACAACTATTCAAGTTGAGGAGATGATCTAAGAAAAGAATGCAATTAAGGCAAAAAGGAAGAAAAGTTATGTAGGATGAAATAAAGAACAAAATAGGGCTATAAAAAGAGGTGGTTTTACATCATATATGGGATTAAGATTTTGAAAAGTTATTGATAATCAAAGAGGCATAGGATTGAGTCAACCAGGTATATCAGTATCAGTAGCATATGGTAAATGTAGCTATGGTAGTTTATAAGGATTAAAAGGTAGGAAAGGGCCAGTTAGCATAGTGGGTAGAAGTGCAGCCCCAATTGGTAAGAATTATGGAAAAACACATTTCAGAAAGTGTTAAGGGACCTAAAAGGCTTACTTGCTATCCTTATAGACAATCAGGCTATATGAGTTGAGATTGCCTAATGGCAGGTGTGATTATAAAAGAGTCTTAAGTAGTTAGGTAGAGTAGTGTTAGCGAGAATGTTCATGACATAAGCATAGGCAAATGGCAAGGTATAGGCAGAAGAGGATATGGCAGAACAACTTCAGTTCTTAGTAGTGGACAGGTAGCTCATTCTCAACCACATACTGAAGTTTATGTTATCACTAATCAATGATCTTCAACGGCTCCTCAAGTTATTTTAGCAAAATTTCTATTTGTGATTTAGATGTTTATGTTTTAGTAGACCTAGGATCTGCGAATTCATTTATGTCTTTAGAATTTACATCATAGGTGCATATTGTTTAAGTGTTTTGATGCCTATTGGAGGTAGTATAATTATAAACAAAGTGTATAGAACTTGCCCAGTGCTAGTGTATGCTGTCATATTGCCTGCGAATACGATATATATGAATTTTAAGGGATTTGGTGTTATTTTGTGTATGGACTAGTTAGCAAAGCATCATGCAGTTCTAGATTGTCATATTAAAGAGTTGATGATCAGTTCTTTAGGACAATTAAGAGTTATATTTGTTAGGGGCCGTAAAACTATTCCAACTTACTTAATCTCAAATGTTCAAGCATGTTAATTGATCAAAGAATGTTGTTATGGATTTCTAGCTTGTGTGGTAGACACCAGTGTTCCTAGTTTGGCATTGGCAGACATTCCTATGGTGAAAGAGTTTTCAAAAGTATTTCTTGAAGACTTGTATGGTTTGCCACCATATAGAGAAGTTAATTTTAATATGGAGACCTTACTAGGAGTGGTACTTATTTTTATCACAACATATCAAATGGTAGCATGAAAGAGTTATTGGAAAAAGGTTTCATTTGACCTAGTACATCTCCTTCTTGGGCACCGGTGTTATTTGTTAAGAAAAAGGATAGAAACATATGATTGTGCATTGATTATAAACAATTAAATCGAGTAATGGTAAAAAAATAAATACTATTGCCAAGAATTGATGATTTACTTGATCAACTTCAAGGCATAGTTGTATTTTCAAAAATTGATTTGCGATCTGGGTATTGGTAGTTAACGGTTGTCAAGCCAAATATTATAAAAACTACCTTTTACATTAGGTATGGTCACTATGAGTTCTTTATTATGCCCTTTAAGTTAACTAATACACTAGTAGCATTTATGGCATTAATGGATCATTCCTTCTAGCAATATCTTGATCAGTTTGTGATTGTTTTAATTGATGATATTCTTATATATTCATGAAATCATAAGGAGCATGAGGCATCATCTAAGAATTGTATTGTAGATTTTAAAGGAAAAGCAATCGTAGGCTAAATTGAGTAAATGTGATTTTTGGATAGAATAATTGGCCTTTTTAAGGCATGTTGTATCCAAACATGGTGGTCATCCTGATCTAGCTAAGGTGAAAGCTATTTTAGAGTGGGATCCACCTAAAAATGTATCAAAGGTGCATAATTTTCTTGAGTTGGCCAATTATTATAGACGATTTATCAAATTATTCTCTATTATTACTGGGCTATTGAGAAAATTGTCAATGAAGAATATAGTCATTTAAATGGGATGATCAATGTCAGTAGAGTTTTAAGAAATTAAAGAAGAGATTGACTATAACATCAGTTTTTGACATTGCCTTCAATAAATAGTGGATTTATGGTGTATATTAATGCTTTAAGACAGGGGTTAGGTTGTGTTTTGATGTAGCATTGAAAGGTGATAACTTACACTTCTAGTAACTAATACCTCATGAGTCGAATTATCCTACACGTGACTTAGAGTTGGTAACCATTGTCCACACCTTGAAAATTTAGAGGCATTACATATATAGAGAGATATTTAAAATTTTGACAGATCATAAAAGCTTGAAATATGTTCTAACACAAAGAGAATTGAATTTAAGGAAGCAAAGATGGATATAATTGATAAAGGACTATGATTGCACTATTAATTATCATCCAAGTAAGGCTAATGTTATTGATGATGCTTTAAGAAAAAAAAAGCCTTAGATGCTGTTATTGGTATGGTTGGTTATAATTTGACAACTTTGGTTAATCTTTGTGCTTTAAATGTAAAATTTGACATTGAGAATGTGATAGATTTAATGACTAGACTTTAACTGAAGCCTATGGTAAATGATAAAATTAGATAAGCATAGAGGAAGGATCCACATTTGTATAAAATGCTATTGAAGATACAAAAAGGTAAGAAGACTAGTTTTTCAACTAGAGATGAGGGGATGATAATGATAGGTAGTCGAGTGTATGTACAAGATGTTGATGGCTTCATATTAGAGATTATGCATAAGGCACATAATGCATCATATGTTATGCACCTTAGAAGTACAAAAATGTATAGAAACTTGCAGTCAAATTTTTTGTGGTTAATGATGAAGAAAGATATAATTGAGTTTGTATCAAGATGTTTAACCTACCAATAGATCAAGGTGGTACCTCAGGTACCAGTAGGTAAGTTATGTCCTTTATCATTCTTGCATGGAAATGAAAGAAAATTGCAATGGATTTATTGTTAGTTGACTCAAACATAGAAAAAACATAATGTTGTTTGGATTATTATGGATAGACTTACAAAATCTATATATTACTTACCTATGTGACAAACATATTCACTTAATAGGCTAGCTAAGATATATGTTGTAGAGTTTGTAAGATTACATGGTATTCTTGCCTCTATTATGTCAGATAGAGATCCTCGATTTACTTCTCATTTTTAGAACAACTTACAAATAGACATGAGTACTTATTTGAAATTTAGCATAGCTTTTCACCCACAGACTAATGGTCAATTAGAAAGGACTATTCAAACATTAGAGGATATGATATGAGCTTATGTGTTAGAATTCAAAAGCAATTGAGATGATTATTTGCCTTTAATAGAATTTGCATATAATAATAGCAACCATTCTATGATTGGTATGACACTATATGAAGCTTTATATGGCAGGAAATACAAAAGTTTAATTTGTTGGGATGTTGAAGAGATGAGTTAGTTAGAGGGTCCTAACATGGTACAAGATATAGTAGTAAAAATCCAAATAGCTAGAAGATGTTTGTAAACTGATTAAGAAACACAAAAAGAGTATGCTGATAGACATAGACGTGAAATTGAATATAGATTAAAGATAAAGTATTTTTGAAGGTCTCACCATGGAAAGGCATTAGTAAGTTTGGTAAATAAGGAAATTTGAGTCCAAGGTGCATTGGCCCCTATGAGATCACATAGTGAATTGGGCCTTTGGCATATTAATTAGCATTACCATCATAATTATCTCAGATACTTGATTTTTTTTTTATGTTTCTATCCTTTGAAGGGATCACTTTGATCTTAGCCATATATTTTTAAAGCTACAGATTTAAATTGTATGATGATATGACTAATCATGAGCAATAAGTTGAAGTCCTTGATTAACAACTAAAATAGAAAAGGAATCAAGTGATACTAATTGTTAAAGTGAGATGGAGCCATCACTCATAAAACAAGGTCACTAGGGAAGTAGAGGAACATATGAAATGACAATATCCATACTATTCTTAAGTTATAGTAAAATTTTGAGGAAAAAATTTGCATAATAGGGGGAGAATTGTAATATCCTTAACATAATTCATTTTCATTTTAATTGTGTTATATTTTCATACATGCATCACATGGCATAAACATGATAATAATATTTACATCATGACATTTGATGTATTTCAATATACATATGATATTTGCATAGTTGCATGGCAAATTGTCACTTGTAGCATGCATGTTATTTTAACTCAAATAAGGGTATCTTAGAACTTATTAAATGTGTAAGGATTTAATGGAAGTTAGTAAAGGTATATAGGTGAAAAAGGAATGAAGAAAAGAGACTAAAAAAGAAAATTTAAACTTTCAAGCAATAGGAACAAGCCACCAAACTATTAGAATAAGAATACAAATTATAATTCTCTACCATTAGGGACTAATAATAGAGGAGAAAAAGGGAGATACAATAAGAAAGGGAGAGAAGAAGAAGATGAAGAATAATAAGAAAAGAATCCTGAGATTTTTTAGCTTTGGCAAAAGGTTTGTGATTTTATATTTATTTCCCCATGCAATTTCTCCTCTATGGAATATTAATCATGAATAATTAAAGGGATTATGAAGTAATTATAGCAAGGATTTATGTGTGAGAAGTTATTAGGAGTGAATATGAGCTGAATTCATTTTTATTTTTTTTAGGGCTAGACTATTATGCCTATGATTTCATAACTCTAGAAGATGAATTAGGTCAAGTTTAAAATATGAAAGTTGAAGGTTTATGACTCATATAAATTGTTGTAAAATAGTTTTGCTAAATATGTTATGTGAAGAGATACAACTCTTTGATTGTGGCTAATTCTTATTGAAATATGCTCAGTCTATTGATTCATTTTTTTTTCCCAAATATTTCATGGATATAGAACTGGAATATATAAAGTAAAAAATGTGAAAATTATAGCTTTATATCTTATCTAAATTCCTATAAAAAATTTTGCTTAAAATTTTGTGCGTTAAGAGATATGGCTCCTTGACTGGGACGGATCTTGAACCCCCTCTTGCCTATAAAGTTTGAGATTGATCATTTCTTTTGAGGACCTTAGAGGCTAAATTAAAGAGTAGGCAAAACATGGAAAATATTTAACTATATGTTTACTAATTATCTCCAAATAATTTTTTCAATTGGACTTCTACGTTTTTGAAATATGGCTAAGTTTATGGGATTGTTCAACATAAAATTGCACTAGGAATAGGACAAATTTATTAAATTCACCATAAATTATGTAGTATATATTTTAGGCTAAATTTTGGATATTTTATAACTATATATGTCTAGTTTAATTTAAAAAAGAATCAGGTCTTTTGGATTTATGGGGCAAAAGTAATTACAGAAATAACCTACTAGGGTCATGATATTTTACTAGAGCATATATGCATAACAAGATAAAAATCTTCCTTTAACATTATGGATTAATTTGTTGTATTGAAATAGGTTCTCAAGGCATTAAAGGTAATATTGGAAATAAGTTGGGGCCACCCATAACTCAATAGCTTAATAGAAGAGGTTAGTAAATAACTAATGGAACTTAAACATATGATTGGTTAAATGCTATGAACTTAAATTCTATGGGTTGAAATATTATTTAATGAGATGATCAAAATGATTGTTAGATTTTTTAAATTATTCATTTTTATGAAATGTTGACAAATTATGGCTTGAGAATGAAAGTATATTATGATATGATGTTGATGAATACTTGACTGAAAGGATTGTTAGATTTTTTAAATTATTTATTTTTATGAAATGTTGACAAATTATGGCTTGTGAATGAAAGCATATTATGATATTGTTTGCCAAGGTTGATGGATGTTGTTATCAATCATTAGATTGCCAAAATTTTGTTGGATTTATAAATAAATTGTTGAGGAATTATTATTTGTTATTGTTTGAGTAAGCAACAACCTTTTTATTGCCTATGTGGCGACAACATATAATAGCATATATGGCAATAATATTTGATAACTTGTGTGACAATAATATCTTATAGCCTATGTGGCGACAACACATGATAACTTGTATGGCAATGATATCTATAGTCGATGTGGCAATAACATTTGATAGCAAATATGACCATGATAACCTATAGCCTATATAGCTATAACATATAATAGTCTATGTGGCAATAACATATCATAACCTATGTGGTAATGATTTCTTATAGCTTTTGTGGCAACAAAGATTGAAAATTCTTTATTTCATACATGAATGGGTGATGGGTTATTTATATTTAAAAAAAACTTATTATACTATTTATGATTTAAGTATCCTTGATTATTTACTTACTGAATATGTAAGCTCATTTATTTTCATTTAATTTTCTTTTAGGACAAGTAGACCAAAGATTACATACAGTTTACATTTTGACATTGTTGTCTTACAGTTTGATAAAGGTTAGGCCAATATGCAATGTTTTAGTGTTTTGTTCTTTTAGCCATACATGTTTTTGTAGTTTGTAAAATAAGATATTTAGTGTTCAAACAAATGAAGATGGAACCGTTAATGATAATATGATGGCATTAGATAATTTTAATGATGTTATAAAACTTTAGTACTTGATACTCTATGAATGAGTTAATAATTATGCTTGGAAATGATTATTAAATATGGATTAATAACTCAAGCTACCTCATAAACTAAGTAAACTTAAATAAGCAAAAAAAGATTTTAAAAGGGGATGTCGAAAAAGGGTTTCAAATAATTCAATCTCAATAATTATGCATGTTGACATTTATACTAAGCATGGTTAATTGTTCCTAATGCATTATTAATCCTTATTCCCTTTTGTGACTTCCCATTTAGGTCATTGGATTGGATCATTACTTTGTACAGATGCTACTCATTCCATTTCTTTGTAAATTAGGATTTTTAAAGAAATTTACCTAAAAGATAATAAATTTATCTTTTAAAAGAGTATCTTAAACAAAGAATTTGCAAATTCAAGTTTCCATAAAAATCAAATTGTTAAATATTTTAATTAAATGTATTATGAACTACGAGTTTGCAAATTCATGTTTCAATAATAATATTTGTTTATAATAATTTCTTTTATACATATATATTAATTAAATTTTACTATTCTTCCTTCGTCTTGTAGGAAAATTTCATTTAGTTAAGTTGTTTATATCTCTCTCCCATAACTCTTTGGCTTTGTTGTTGGATATTTGTTTTTTAATTTTTTGCTACACTAGGTATTTCTTTGTGTCATCAGAGCATTTATTTAGACTTTTTGAAGTTTGTTCATTCTAGGAGAACTAGGAGTGAAGAAATCAATGAGGAACTATCGAAGTGTTTATGTTATTTAGTTTAGCATTATTTTTTTTCAATTTTTTCAAATGAAATGTTGTTGTATTTTTTATTTTTTTTTAAAATAATTTTACCCCTAAAATTTATACTTTTTTAATTAAATTCACTATGATTCTATGTAGTAGATAGATTTTATTTAAATTATGATAGATTTTATTTAAATTATAACTTATGGTTAGGAACTTTTATATGGATCATTGAGAAATGATGCTTGATGTACCATCCCTATCCTCATTCATTAGCATTCTCACATGAACATATTCATTGCATAAATGATTTGAAATCCCACATGAACATATGCATTGGATAAATGATCATTTAGATATGTGAATTGGATAACTACGACGATGACACTTGCACCATTGCATTTGGGACACTTGAACATATATGTAATGTTTGTATAGTTGCATGACAAATTATCTTATGTTGTGTGCATGATATAACATCATAAATAATGGTGTTTTATAGCTTATTTAAAGTATAAGGAGCATATGCAGATTAGGAGATGGATGGAACTGATGAAAGAGTGAAGAAGAGGGATCAAAAGAGGAATATTGAACTTCCAACCCATAGTAGTGAGACACCATGATTTT
The DNA here is from genome assembly GCA_949677035.1 of Omphalea diandra. Lineage (NCBI taxonomy): Eukaryota > Viridiplantae > Streptophyta > Magnoliopsida > Malpighiales > Euphorbiaceae > Omphalea > Omphalea diandra. The sequence goes on along the minus strand of CATIWR010039441.1, from coordinate 926 downwards.
GTCTTATTAGGGTAGGTATACAAATTAAAATTTTCATCTTTTAAGAACAAATTGGAGAGCTAAAAATGTGAGGGAGTGTAAAAAATAGAAACAAGGGAAGAAGAAGAAGAAGAAGAAGAAGAAGAAGAAGAAGAAGGCTAGGGAGAAGAGTGAGTTAGCTTAGAGGGAACCCTAAGGTTTTTTAGTTTTGGCCAAAGAGGTAAGTGATTTTATCTTCTTCCAACATGAAATTCCTCCCTTATAACATGTTAAACATGCATGATTAGGAAGAATTATGGAGTAATTTGAGGTAGAGCTCATTTGTCGAGCTGGAAACTCAAAAGAAATAAGAACTGATTGTGTTAATTTTATTGTTAGAGCAGATTTTTGTACCCACGTTTTGATAATGCTGTAATAGGAATTAGGGAAAATGTAAAATATGAAAGTCGTAGCTTTGTTTCCCATCTAACTGTGTGTAAAATATTTTTTCTTAATTTGGTATGTGTAAGGAGATGTGGTTCCTTCATTAGGGCTAGTTCACAAAGAATTGAAATCTCCTCATTCTGGTTATTTTCATATATTTTGATGACCCTATATGCTTGTTGTCCCTAGGCACCAAGAAGGGGGGTTGAATTGGTGAATAAAATTTTAAAACAGAGATGAAGAGAATAAGAAAGAACAATGAAGACACAAGGATTTTATAGTGGTTCGGGCAAAACTAACCCTACGTCCACTCCCCAATCACGCAATTGGGTATTTCAATAAATCAATGGTGTTTTCAAGCACACACCCAACTTATTACAACTTATGTTTTAATGGCTAACACACAACCTTACAACAAAGTGTTTTCTAGGCTAACACAAAACCTCACTCAAGTGTTTCAACAGGCTTACACTTAAACCTTTCTTAAAAGTGTTTTTGGAGGCTAACACAAAACCTTACAATTT
>CATIWR010039437.1:0-20288 GCA_949677035.1 Omphalea diandra | reverse complement strand
CTCATTAAATCTTTGAGACATGCTTGATAGATTCTGCATTTAATGCTTGTCAGGATGAAATCGCAGTCGCTACTACCTTTCGCGGTCGCGAAATCCAAATTCTTCAAGAGAAACCCCGTTTGTTTCTAACAGCTAGTCCACGTGGCATCTTCTTATTAGTTCACTCGGAAAATATAGTCGTTGTCCTTCACCTACTTTCAGAAGTCACAGTCGCGAGTTTTTCTTGCACCAGACGCGACAGACACCGCGAATTCAACTGCCAAAGTTGTTAACTTTCTTCCACAAAAATAGCGGTCGCTACCAGCAGGATGTCTTCGCGATTTTTGACTTCCAACAGTCTCATGGGACACTTGTCAGGCTGTGGTTGTGGACTTGTTTCCCTCTTGAATTTCTTTGAAATTCGCGGTCGCGACTCAGTCGAGACTTCTACCGCGAATTCATCTGTGTCAATCTGACCTTTCTCTTTTCAAGGATCGCGACCGAGAATGACATTGCGATTTCGCCTGCTTGATTTTCAACATGTCTTAACATGAATCGAGATCGTGAATCTTTAGGTTGCGGTCGCGATTTACATGTTACTTTGGAATTCATCAACTTCTTCATTTCTTCTTGAGGGATTGATTCAATTTTGCAATAACAACACTTATTTGAAATATTAGTGATGATCAATCTACTTTGTCAAGATCAAAAGAGGTTCTAAACCTAGGATTGATTATCCTAGTTCAACAAAGGATAAAGAGAAGAAAAAGGGCTTCAAAGCAACTTGGGATGACAGCTCAAGTGAAGAGGATGAAGATGAGGAAGTGGGAAATCTGTGCTTCATGACACAAGATGACTCTTCAAATGAGATAAGCTCTTTACCTTATCCTTATGAAAATTATGATGAATTAGATGATGTAGATCATGAGCTTTTGAAAGCTCTTACTTTGAGATGTGACAAATACAAGTCACAAATGAAAACTTACAAGAAAAAATGCTCCAACCTAGAAGATGAATTTAAATCCTTAAATGATCTTGTAAGTAAGTGAAGACTTCTAATGAAGAACTCAAAAAATCTGTAGAAAGTCTTTTTAAGTCTTCATCTTCTCTAAATTCCTTAAGAAAGGAAAATGGTACCTTGAAAAGAGAGGTAATTGAGCTTAGAAATTCCATTTCTAAGTTTCATAAAGGGAAAAAAGCTTTAGATACATTAATTGTATCTCAAAGACCCCTATTAGTTCGATATGGTATTGGCTTCAATAGAGATTGCTCATCATTTTTTCCCCCTCTCACTACCTTTATTATAGGTTCAACACCTCAAACATCTAGTATTTAGGTAGTTGGGAGCAAGAGTGCTCATAGCACTAAGCCACCATTATCCATGGGCAAAGGAAAGGCACATTAAGACTCAAAGCCTATGCTAAAAAAGGTTAACCATACATATATTTAACCAAGAAACATACTCACCCTAACATATAGAGAAAGTTCTCTTCTACTCTTAACCATTCATGCATATGCTCACACTCACATCATCATGGTTCGAGAAGTACCCCTACTCATACCAAAGCTATATATGGGAGGAAGACTCACAAGTCTAAACCTCAATGTCATTATTGTATGAAGTTTGGTCATATAAATATTCATTGTTATATTAGGAAGGCTCACCTTAAATTAGAGGACCCTTCTAGGCCGAACTCCCTAGAACCTAAGTATGCTTGGATACGTAAACAAAAATGATTAGTTTGTGTTGTGTATGATTGTTTAGCAACTATAAATTAAGTGAATGATTGATATGTGGATAGTGGATGTTGAAAGCATATGACGGATAACAAAAAGTTATTCATGGCCATAAAAGAGAAGGAAAGTAGTAATGTCACTTTTGGAAACAATGCCAAGGGTAAGGTAATTGGCATTGGAACAATTAGTAAGAATGGTTGTTCTCTCTTTAATGATGTTCTACTTGTAAATGGTTTACAACATAATTTGCTTAGTGTAGTCAAATATGTGATACAAGCAAATTATGTGATAAGGGTAACAAAGTATTCTTTGACCTTATACAATGTTGAGTTACCACTTTGGTGGATAAAAGGAAGGGCAATACCTACCTAATTGACTTAGACAATTTGGCTAACCAATCTTTCAAGTGTCTTGTGTCACTTAGCAATGAAGCTTGGCTTCGATATAGAAGACTTAATCATGCTACCATGGAGCTCTTACAAAGCCTATCAAAAGAAAAGCTAGTGGAAGGTCTTCCCAAGCTAAAATTCTCAAAAGATAAGACATGTGGACCATGTCAATTGGGAAAGTAACATTTATCCTGTTTCAAAGCTAAAAATGTTGTAAGTACATCTAAACCTCTTCAACTTATCCATATGGACTTGATTGGACCTACTAGGAGTGCTAGTTTAAGTGGAAAATATTATGCACTTATCCTAGTTAATGATTACTCTAGGTTTACTTGGGTATCCTTTCTAGCTCATAAGCATGTCACCTTTGATGCTTTTAAAAGTTTTGCAAAAAGAGTTCAAAATGAAAAGGGTTACTTCATTTCTTCTATAAATAGTGACGAGGGAAAAGAATTTCAAAATGAATCTTTTGAATTTTATTGTTTAAAGAATGACATTTTTCATAATTTTTCAACTCTTAGAACACCACAATAAAATGGTGTTGTAGAGAGGAAAAATAGAACATTAGTAGATTGTTAGAACTATGCTCAATGTGTATTCCTTGCCTAATTACGTTTGGCCTGAAGCCATCAATACTTCGTGTTTCATTGCAAATTATGTTTTCAAAAGACCCATTCTTAACAAAACTTCTTATGAGCTTTGCAATTGTAAAAAGCCTAAGTTATCAAACCCAAGAGTCTTTGGATGCAAGTGCTACATCTTAAATACAAAGGATAATTTTTGAAAATTTGATTCAAAGACAAAAGAAGGTATTTTCCTAGGATATTCCATCTCTAGCAAAGCCTATAAAGTTTTCAATAAAAGTACTATAGTTATTGAAGAGTCTGTGAATATTGTGTTTGATGAATCTAGTAAATTTGATCTTAAGAAAGGTTCTCTTGTTGAGAAACTTATTGGTGACTTTGAAAAATTAGAGTTGGAGTCAACCTCAAAAGAGATGGCTAAAAACCATAATGAAAGATGGCTAAAAACCATGATGAAGTCATAACATCAAGAAAAGAAAAGGAATGCCAACCACAACTAGTGGAAACCTTAAATCAAGATCTTCCTAAGGATTAGAGATTCTCCAAGCATCAGCCAAAGGATCTAATCATTAGTGATACTTTCAAGGGTATAAGTACTAGATCTCAACTCAATTCTTTAGATAATAGTCTTGCATTTGTTTCTCAATTTGAGCCAAAATCTATTGATGAGGCTTTTGATGATGAAAGTTAGGTGATTGCTATGCAAGAGGAACTCAACCAATTTGAAAGAAATAATGTATTAGGACTTGAATTAGAAATGAATTAGATGAGCAAGGTTTTATTACTAAAACTTTTTCCTAGGCCTAAGGAACACCCTATTGTAGGATGTAAATGGGTGTTTAGGAATGAATTATATGAACAAGGTTTCATTACTAGAAATATGGCTAGATTGGTTGATAAGGGGTACAACCAAGAGGAAAACATTGATTATGATGAAAACTATGCCCTCGTAGCAAGATTAGAGGTCATTAAGATTCTTTTAGCTTATGCATGTTACGTGAATTTTAAAATTTTCCTAAATGGAAGTTAAAAGTGCATTTTTTGAATGGTCTCATTGAGGAGGAAGTTTATGTTAAACAACCCCCTGGTTTTGAATCTCATATTTTTCCAAATCATGTTTTTAAGTTAAATAAACCCTTGTATGGTTTGAACCAAGCTCTAAAAGCTTGGTACGAAAAGCTCAGTTCATTTCTTTTGCAAGATGATTTTGAAAAAGGGAAGGTTGATACAACTTTGTTTGTTAAAAGGTACAATCATGACATGCTTATTGTAAAAATATATGATGATGATATCATATTTGGTACTACTAATGAATCTCTTTGTAAGGATTTCGCTAAGTGTATGACTAAGAAATTTGAGATAAGCTTGATGGGAGAGCTCAAGTTCTTTATTGGCCTACAAATCAAGTAAACTAAAGAAAGTATTTTCATAAACCAAGCTAAGTACACAAAGGATATACTCAAGAAATTTGGCATGAAAGGATGCAAAGTAACAGACACCAATGAGTGCTACCATCAAACTAGACAAAGATGAATCAGGTAAGTCTGTTGATGAAAAGAGATATAGAGGTATGATTGGTTCTCTACTCTATCTCTCAGCCTATAGATGAGATATCATGTTTAGTGTATGCATGTGTGTTAGATTTCAATCTTGCCCTAAAGAATCGCATCTTAATATTGTTAAAAGGATTCTTAAATATTTACATGGCACATTACATTTAGGTTTATGGTATCCTAGAAATTCATCCTTTAACCTTATAGGATATTCAAATGCGGATTATGCTGGTAGCTTACTAGATAGAAAGAGCACTTATGAAACTTGCTAATTTATAGGAGAATGCTTAGTGTCTTGGTTTAGTAAAAAGCAAGTTTTGATTGCCTTATCCACCGTTGAAGTAGAATATGTGGTTGCAAATTGTTGTTGCACCTAAGTTCTTTAGATGAAACAATAATTAAAGGAATATGGCAAAGTTGGAGATCACATTCCCATCAAATGTGATAACACTAGTGCAATAAATCTTTTAAAGAATCCCATCCAACACTCTAAGAGTAAGCACATTGACATTAAACATCATTTTCTTTGAGATCATGTCCAAAATGATGATATAATATTGGAGTTTATAGACATTAATCATTAACTTGCATATATTTTCACTAAACCTCTTAATGAAGAAAGGATGAACTTCATTAAGAGAGAGTTAGGAATGCTTGATGGAAGCCCCTTAGAGTGAAAATTCGATCTTTTAGAATGTTCTTTGTTTGGTGTATTGTTTTGAATGATTGATTGATATATTTGATGAATGTGTACTATACTTATTTGGATGTCATAATTCTTTATGCAAATGTGCTTTTCTATGCCAATTTGCATGAATTAAGCATCAATATATTAAGTGGATCACATCTAGAAAGGTCAAATCTTATCTCTTCATGATTTCTTTTCTTGCCTCGTAATTCGTGGTCGCTACTTTCACTTTATGGTTGCAATTTACAGGCACTCGTTAAACTTTCTGTCACCCATCATTTTACAGTCGCTATTTCAATTCTCCATCGTGAATTTTTTTATAATTCAAAAATTTTGATCGTTGACTCCTTCAGTTTTCGAGGAATTTTTATTTGTTACTCATATTTTTTGTAATTAGCGATTGAGACTTCAAGCCATTGCCAATCGAAGGCACCCTTCATTAATTACAAATTTGACAATTTGTTACCATTTTTACACTTGTTTTTTGCCTATTTAAACCCTTGTAACTATAATTCATTTCACTCCTACTCAATCTCTTTATCTCTCTTCATTCTCTTATCTTAAACCTTTAACAATCTTCTTTCATCTCCAATGGCTCCTAAAAAGCTTTCAAAAGCATAGAAAGAAAAGGGCACAACCCAACCCTTTATTCCTTCTGCCCTTCACTTGATGAAAGGGATCACCAAAGAAGAAAAGGACCACTACAAAGCCAATTCATCCAAAATTATCCAGCCTAATAAGATTCTCTCAACCTTTTTCCTTGAATCCCTAGGAATCAAGGATGAAATTCATGCCTACCTATCCAAATTTTTATTGGAACAAATTTATCTTCAGAGAAGAATAAGGCTATTAAGAAATCATTTGGGAATTCATATGTATGATCACTTTGAGTCTTAGAGCATAATCTAGAGCAGATCAGTGCAAATTGATTTTGAAGGCTTTTGGGGATCCTTTCTTTATCATTTTTGAGCAACTTTTCCACCTTTTTAATCTTTAAGTGGGAGATGATATTCCTTTCATCATCTTTACACTTGATATCATTTACTCATAATTTTGGTATGAGATATCAATTGAAACCAAACACGGCCCAAAAACTTTTTTAGCCAAATATATTTGGACCCAATTGGCTTCTTCATCGTATGATCACCTTCTCTGTCAATGCAAGAGGTGATGGTAACAAAAAGGTCTCTCAAAAGGACCTAGCCTTTTTTTTTTTCTGTTTGACCAAAAACAAACCTATCCAAACCAATCAATACCTTGTGGATCAATTGATTTACAATAGTACCAAGCTAGAGTGCCAATTTCTTTTACCCTCTCGTTTCATAACAATTTATCAATATGTGAGAGCACTCAATGAGGAAAATGAAAAATTCCTTACAAAGAAGTACTTGCTATTCCATAACTTCCTTGACTTACCTTACCTAATCAATGTCAAGGTCATACATCTAGATTCCTATACCTACACCTTGGGTTCTTTTAGGGCGAGGAAGCTAGAAACTTCTCAAGCCTCAAAGAGGAAGAGGCTTGTCATATAAGAGGGTACTCAACCAATTCCACCTCCCCAGCCTAAGCCCAAAACCAAATCCTCTGCCATCTCTCCTTCTTTAATAAACAAGAAACTAGACAAAGTTATGAGGATGATCAAAAGGAGATTTCTTTTACTTTCCTACTTATATAGTGACTTGGTGGATTTTCAAGAGAAGACCTTACCACCTCCCTCATTTTGAAGATTTAGAGGATACTCCTGAAGAAGAAGAAGAAGATCAAGAGGCAAAGGAAGGAGATGAAGCATAAGAAAGAAGTTCATATGAAGAAATTATTGACTTTAGAGATGATGATAACTCTTCAATCTTTTAATTTTTTTTCTTAGGCTTATAGTGTTTTCTTTTCTTTTATTTCCTTTGTAAGTGTGTGATCCCATATTGTTCTATTTCTATGAATAAAAGTGTTTGTAATTTTTATTTCATATACTTGTTTATCATATATGATTGCTCTTTTATCCCAATTTATGCTTTATATATTTGTCACCAATGCACTTCTACTTAAATTTTCAAATTCCACTTTCTTTATCTTACTAAAGGGGGAGAGAAATAGGAGTAAAAGAATTTACCTGACATATTATCAAGGGAAGTATAAGTTAAGGGGGAGCAATGGGAGCAATCTAATTCAAAATATAAATCTTTGATTGCTTAACTAGTATTATGATAAAAATGTTAACCATCTCAACTTCACACTTATGTAATTCATTTTCCTTTAAGTAAAATCAATCTAAGTTGTCAAAATAAAAAAGGGGGAGATTGTTGGACTAGGTCAGTCAAACCTAAGTCAAAGGCCTCTTTTGATCTTGACAATGAAGATTGATAGGTACTAATACCTTGTTTAAGTGTTGTTTTTATAGTTTTTAAGTTAGGTTTGCATTAGAAGTTGGATGGAAGGCCAAATCTCTAGCATTGAGTAAGACATCCAAATTTGCGATCAAGAACTTCTAAATCATGACCTCGACTTTGCAACAAGGATGGATGAACTTGAGTTCCTTTAAACTAGACCTTACCAAATTGAGTTTCAAAATATAGATAAAGCAAAATTTGGCTTCGAGATAGCCAAAAGGAGAATTAATGGTGTAAAATTCATAGAGTGGAATGACTTTAGACTTTATGGGTTACTTAAGCCAGTCATAGATTTAAAGAAATTAGTTGGTAGTTCTTTTTAAGGATCAAAGAACCAACCTACCTATAGCTAACAATGGAATTCTTAGCCACTTTGGAAATTATATATAAAGATTGTGAAAGACTTGAAGATTTGAGTATCATACTTTTAGGTTATTTAGGAAAAATTACAAGATGACATATAATGATATTACACACTACTTTGAAGTGTCATGTGAAGGGTACTTAGGATGGCCTCTCATATTTAAGCTAGCCATGAATGAGTTTTCCCAATCAATCACAAGTGGAAGCTCAAATTATAACTCTTTCAACAATAAGGATTCTAAGATAAAAACCATGCCCTAAGAATTTTACACAGATGTATTACATGGAATATAAATGGAAGAGAGCAATCAAATGAAAATTGCACCATCCAATACCTATTTTACCCATAGTGTGTAGTCAACAAAAAGAAAGTTAACACATCTTGGCTATTAATAGAGAGGTTAGAGTCTCAAGCAGATAAGAAAAATGTTTTTATAATAACATATTATATTACAAGGATTGCAAAATAGGTAAAGGTAATCCCAAGAAATGAAGAAGAAAGAAGAAACATAGCTACCACTTGCAATCTACAACTTCTACCCTCCAATGAAGCTATTAGTGAAAAGATGTTGTTTATTATGTGCATCCTTAAAAGGCGAAATAATGAAATCATTATTCTCATTGATAAAAAAGTATAATCTATTAAGGAAGAGAGTGAAGATGTTGTTAGAGATGGTGTTGAAGCGGTAACAAAAATAGGCATATAAGCACCTATGTCATTCTCTTTTACTCCTCTAACTCAAGACCCATCTCTTTAAGCTTTTAAATAAAAGGTCTTACAGTAGCAAACCTTGCTCAATGATTTAATAAGTATATTGGAAAATAAGGTCACAACCTTATAATGCCAAACTAATAAGATTAGCTCATAACTTAAAGATGTTAATTAGACATTAGATTAGGTAACAGAAGGACTAAATTTGTGCCCTAGTTCAGACTTTAATGATCAAGTCTGATAAAAGAAGAATGAAAAGATAATGAAGTAGCTTCAGCCTACAACCATTCTGCTGACAAACTAGACCTTAACACTAACCCAACAAACTTAGACATAAAATAAATTAGCCCAACTCCTTTAGTCATTCTCTCTTTTACCAAATCTTTTTTATGTTTTAAATTTCTTTTCTTTATATATTCAAAACATTATTGATGAATGGAAATATCTAAATATTATTTGTGTATCTCTTTTTATTTATGAATTATATTGTGTATATTTTTATCTATTTATGTTTAGCTTATCTTATTTCTGACTTCCATTTCTTCATTTACCCCTCTTTTTTATTAATGACAAAAGGGGAGATAATTTAAAAGAAGAAAGTAAAAGAAGATAGTATGATTGAATTGTTTGAATAAAAAAGGAAGGGGGAGAAATGAACATAAATATATGACCATGAATACTTTGGATGACAAAAGAGAGATAACATGTAAGATGATATACTTTAGATAACAGAGGAGATCAATGATTTGAAAACATATGACTTATGATGTGAAAACTTAGGACTTATATATGATGAGACATTATGCTTAAAGACAGGGGAAGATAACTTCGTACACTATTGCTTTACACCTTGCATACTTGGTTATATCATTTGTCATCATCAAAAAGAGGGGAAAATATTAAAGTTTTTAGGTTTTAATTCTTGTTTTGATGATTACAACCAAAGCACTAAGTTATCTAACTTATGTGCAAGCATTCAAGTTTGATCTTGTAGGCTTCTCATCTTACATCTTAAGTATTTTTAAAAGGTTTTTGGAAAGGTTTCCACCTTGTTGTAGAAAATTCATTTAGCTAATTCTTAGAGTCAAGTACTTGAAAAAACACTATAAATAATGGTGACCCTTTTACCAACGACCATTGAATACACAACACTTAAAATTAAAAGCATCAATGATAAATGAGAAAAATTCATTAGAATTGACTAACTCTTCTTTATATCATAATAACGACGAATAAATGTTCTAATGAGCATGGAACTGAAAACAATAATGTGGGTAAAAAATAATGACTATTAAAGATAACTTTTTAATGAGACTCTAATGAGTAATGAAAGCAACACAATGGCAATTGTCTTTATAATGGAGCATGAAAAATTTTCCAATGACCTTTGAGAGTTTCTACTAAATAATGATGAAGAAGCTATGCACATTGCTTAAGTCATAATAAGCATTAAAGAAATGCTTAACTACTATTGATGATACAACATCCATAGGACTATAACAATAATGGTGGGAAAAGCCTTCTCAATAAGGTTGTAGAGTTTATGCAAAATGGACCCTCACCAACAATTATTGTAAAGATCATAATGGATATGGATCACTTTCCAATAAGCATTGAATCATCCTAATGGCCATAGATAAGTAACTTGTTATAACACTCAATAAGCATTGAAAGATGACCTTATAAGTGTTGTTCATTCAACAACCATGGCTAATAATCCAACATTTGCTGATGAGGTTTCTAGTGATTACATTGACAAGTTTGATATAATTTTAAATATGAGTGCTAGCTAATTTTTGTTTCAATAGCTACATAAGGACCAAAATTTAAAAGTGCAGATATAAACATGTTTTAAATAATAAAGAGACATTTTCTTGAGATTTTTTTAGCATCAAAGACCATTCTAAAAGTGACTTAAGTTTGCCTGCTTGAACACAACTTTCGTCATGTGTTTACTAGAGTTATTACTTAAAGAAAAAAGAAATTATATAAAGCTTTAGCAACAAAATCAAGCTCAACCCTTCCTTCAGCTAATTAAGACTTCTATATTCATTTGTTGTGAGTGGAGAGTATCTCCTGCAATTCTTATAAATAGGAATTATGGTAGCTATTCACTCTAAACTTTATGTGGATTGTCTTATATCAAGCTAGATAGTGACATTTTAAATATGGCATAACAAAGGCAAATTGTTATAATACTTGTATATATTTATTTTTGTAAGATGCCTACTTAAGGTGGGACACATAATAAGACAACAAATAAAAATAGAGACTCACGACCTCAGCCAAAAAAGTACTATAATAACTTCAAAGAGTGCAATAGACTCAAAAGGAAAGAGAAAATAAAAAAAAAATTCAAGGTTAGAGATATGGGATCATTTCACAAAATTTCTTTCTAAAACTGGTGATGCTAAAGCTAGGTACAATCATTGCGATAGGGTGTATTTTAGTGATCTTAAGAAAAATGGTACTACCTTATTAAAAATCCATATTAATATACACAAGAAGCATCCTTCTTGTATATATTCTAGATAAATCCAATTGAATTATCAATAGGCCACTAGGGTAATATAGGAGAGGGAGGAGTATTTTTACGACACAAACACCAACAGATGAGATGCATTGCTCATATAAGTAGTTTGATAGTTGTAGATGATTTAAAAGATATTAGTGATTCTATTAAAAAGGTTAGAAAGTTTGTTCATTATTTGAGACAATCCTCAACTAAGTTGAAAAAAATCTAAGGCTTGTGTTGAAGAAGAGAAAATCCAAAGTAAAAGTTATTATCTCTTGATGTGTCCACTAGGTGGAACTTAACCTATTTGATGTTATAAGCCTTTTAAAAGTTTGAGTTAGCCTTTGAGAGATATGAGGAGTAAAATCCTCAATTTAGAAGTGAGTTATAAGTAAGTGATGATGGTGATGGAGTGCCAACTATAGAGGATTGGAAACATATTAGATGGATGATGGCTTTCTTATAACATTTTTTTGTACTTATCTTATGCATTTTAAGTTCTTTATATATCACATCCAATTTGTTTCTCTATGATATTTATATGATTTATCATCTCTTGAATGAATGGGCAAAATGTGTTAAACATTTAAATGTTATAATAAAGAAAATAAAAGAAAAATATGACAAGTATTAAAGAGATGCAAAAAAAGATGAATGAAACGTTTTGTATAGCTTTTGTTCTTGGTTTCCAATACAAATTTTAATGGGTAAAAATTGCACTTAAAAAAATATATGAGGGTCAATTGGGTATGAACATAGGAAAGTAAGTTCAAGACCTCATATATTCATTATTAGTGAGTATAATAGTAGAAATGCACTTAAAGATATAAGTGAGTATAGTAATACATCTAAAATTACTATTAAGAGAGATAATGATCCTCCTAAGAAGGTGAAGTTCTTAACTGAATATGAAATGAAAAATTAGATCAAATATCAAGTTAATAATAAAAAGTTTAGAATATACCTGATTTGGATTTTGCAAGATACTTTCATCAATCATCCCTAATTCTCTATTGATGAATTACATTCTTTCATCATAAAAAGGCTTAGTAAAGTTATCTGCCAATTGATGGTTAGTATCAATAAACTAAAGTGCAATATCTTCATTGTTTACATGATCCCTTGTGAAATGGTGTGTAATATCTAGTTGTTTACTTTTAGAATGTTGGATAAGATTCTTGGTCAAATTAATTGCACTAGTGTTATCACACTTAATGGTAATGATCAACAATAATATTATAGTCATGTTATTTTGTTCATCCGTAAAATTTATGCATAACATAGAACTATAGCAACATATTTTGCTTTAGTTGTTGACAAGGCAACTAAATTTTATTTCTAACTACCCCAAGACACTAAAGATTTCCTAGTAATTTATATATGCTTAAAGTGATTTTTTTTATCTAAATTATAACTAGAAAAATCAACATTGGAATATGCTTTAAGATCTAATGAAGATCCCTTAGCATGCAAGTGTGACTTTTTAGAATTTGATTGATCTAGCATATACAAAAACATTAAACAAAATGCAACATCTAGAAGTAGTTGGTTTCAAAAGGCTCCCAATCATACCTCTAAAGAGATTTGATCTACTAGCTTACCTTTCCCATCCATGTTAAGCTTGATGTTTGTGCTCAAGGTAGTTTGCATGGCTTGTTTATGTTTGTACCAACTATTTTGAGTATTTCTTTGGCATATTTGGCTTAATTGATAAAGATTCCTTCCTTTTCTTATTTGATTTATAATACAAAGAAGAATTTAAGTTGTCCCATATTCTCATCTCAAATTCATTTTTCATGATTTTAGAGAAATCTTCATATAAGCAAATATTAATAGTACCAAATATGATATCATCCATATAAATTTGAACAATTAAGATATCCTTATTATGCTTTTTGGTGAAAAGTGTAATGTCTACTAAATCTTTTGAAAATCCCTTTTCTAAAAGAAAGTTACTAAATCTTTCACATTAAGCTCTTAAATCTTACTTTAAGTTGTATAAGGCTTTAGTGAGTTTGAACACATGATTTAGAAAAATATGATCTTCAAAACGGGGAGGTTGTTAAACATACTCACCATCCTATATCAATATATTCAAGAAAGCACTTTTGATATCCATTTGAAAAAGTTTAAAATTTATAAATGATGTATATGTAAGCAAGATCCTAATTGCTTATAATCTTGCAATTGGGCAGAGGTTTCATCATAACAAACGCCTTCCTTTTAGTTATTAACCTAGCCTTATTCCTTATTATAACCCCAAGCTCATCTAGCTTGTTTCCAAACATCCACTTAGTTCTAATAATTAAGTGGTCTTTGGATCTTGGAACTAAGGTCTAAGCCTTATTCCTTTCAAATTGATTAAGATTTTCATGCATAAAAAGAACTTGATGCTCATATTTAATGGCTTTATCTATGGTTTTAGGCTTAATGAGAGAAATAAAGGCAAAATTATTGCATGTATTTCTAGGAAAGGATTTAGCTGATACCCTTTTAAGTGCATCACCAATGATAAAATATTTAGGATGATCCTTCTTGTATGTCCATTCCTTCTTTAGTTGTTAGACCATTTATCTTACACTTGGAGATGTTAATGTTGGAATCTAATTTGAATGATCAACTTTTTTTCATATTTCTTTTATCTCCTTTTTCCCCCTATGTTAAGCTCATCCATGCGACCTACAAGATCATTAATATCTTCTTCCTTTTAAAAAGTTTAGAGAGATTCATTAAAAACATTATTATGAGCATCTTGAATTTCGCAGTTACGCTCGAATGAAATCTTGCTTCCAACTTTTACTTTTTATCGATCATCGAGGGATTGAGAGGACAAAGGCCATACATTAGTAATAACCTCTAATCATAGCACATAATTTGGATCAACATGGGATCCTTGAGGCCTCATGTAAGATAAAAGCCCCTTTTCCTAAGTAGTGGTCAATGGGGGACCAAGGCAGGATAATATATTGGTACCATCCCTAAGTGAAATATGGAGTCGCCATCCAACTTTGGTCAGGGCAAGAATTTAGGCAAGGATAAATTTTGAGCCTATCTAAGTCATTTAGAAGGACCAATCCATTTTTCCCCCATCAAAGATCGAGTTTAAGAGTTGGGTATGACTTAGGGAAAAGGTTTGACACCCCCAAGTTGTTAGGATATAGGGATCCGACCTTCGGGCAATCAGTGGTTCATTTTTATAATTTGCCTTTATTAATCAATTTTCTATTTATCCACTTAGCCACATCCATTTAAACAAGCCATCAACCATAACAATCAAATATGTAATGCATGAATGTTATGCATAATGCAAGAAAGTAAAAAATATATAAGGAGGGGATAGGGGATACAAATCCAAACGGTAAGATTATCATGCTTCAATTCATGCACACATGCATAATTAATTAGGAGTGGAGTTATGCATCATGGAAAAAGGGGCTTTATCATGCATTAGCATTCATCCATATAAACATAATCATATATCATGGGGAAAAGGGTCAGTTGATATGGCATAGGGTCCTAGCATGCATCATCCATTCACACACATAATCATATAATCCATATGAGTAATGGTTAAAACCAAGTTCATGGCCTAATTCTAAATAATCATACATTCACCCAAATGAAGAAGCAAGTTAGTAATGAATTAGCATGAAAGCAAATAAGCAAGAAAAACTTAAAGAAAATATAGAAAGTTAAGCAAGGTCCATGATGATTACCATACCATAACTCCATAATCAAGGAACCTAACATGTATCTAAGTCTATGGTCATCACATTTTACCATCACAAACTAAAATATGCAGCTTGCAACACACATGTACAAATGCGTGACTCATGAATAGAAGGAAGGAAATGAACACACACACAATGCTAAGCATTAAGAGGGTATTGGATAACTTTGAGGCAAAGATTCACCTAAATGAAGTCCTAGGGTTATTGAACCCTCATTCACCTTGCTCATATAGAACTAAAACATTTAGGGCAAAACCTAACATTACAGAAGATAGAATTCCCATACCAAACTAAGAAATTAAAGAATCAAGGAGACACTATTCACATGGCTAGCATATGAACTCTAACACAAAAAGGGCTATCATAGTCAAAGGAAACTTAAATTCCTTACTTGATCATTGCCTCAAAGTGACAAAACATAACAAAAAATAAGCATAATATTTATGATGAAAGAAAAGAAAACACAGAAGTATCCTTATGTGAGAAAACATAAAAAGTCCTTTTGAAAACCAACAAAACTCAATTAAAATGAATAAGGGTCTTTAGTCATTAGACCTCGCCCTATTCTATCACTAGGGTCATTATATACATCGTAAAAAATACTCTGAAAAGAAAAACATCTGAAAGAAAAAAGAAGAACATTTGTTGTTATGTTGCAGGAGACCTGGGCTGTACAACCATGGATAAGGGTTATATAGCCTAGGAATAGGGTTGTACAGTTAACCAACAAGGTTGTACAACCCTCATTTTGGAGGTTCAAAAATGAAAAATGAGATAGAAAGGGCAAGGAAGAGGGATGGGAAGGGGGTTCCTAGTTGTGTTCCAATGAAGTCTTTACCCCCCAAAAGTGCAACGATAAATTCAATATCCTCCAGAGATTTTAAGGGAATGCATAAACAAGAAAGTAAAAGCATGGGTTCTACCTTGAAATGGATAGGGGAAGTTAGGGCTTAGGTTTTTTGTGCTTAGGATTCTTTGAGATGTAATTTATGTACAGTAACCTTAGGGTTTCTAAGGCTCCTCCTTCTTTTCAAATTAGGGGGTATTTATAGAGGGAGAAAGGTGCACTACGTTTATCTCCAATCATAAAAAAATAAGATGAATCTTTTAGAACTAGGGTTTACACATGGGTTGTACAACCAAGGATGGATTGCACATCCCTCTATTAAGGTTGTACATCCTTAAGGTTCAAGAGGGGGGGACCAATTCTAGAAGGTTATGAGGATTAGGGTTTAAGGTAGGGTTGTATATCCTTGATAAGGGTTGTACATCCCTGTTTAGTGGGATGTACATCCCTTTGAGTAAGATTGGTTTGGATCTTATTTTGGGCTTTCGCTTACCTTTAAGTTTTTTCTAAGGTCTCCTAAGGCTTTGTTTCTCGTTCTTTCAAGTTTTTTCCCTTTGCATTGTAGGGAAGAAATTTAGTAATGTTCATTATCGAGCTTTGCATCCATAGGTCGAAAACCTGATGCTATCAAACATGCATTAACTCCTTTATAATAAGAATTCTCTTATTCAAGACTCTATATCCTCTACTAGGTAAAGTAACTTAAGAAGATTCCTTCATTAGATTTAGAACCAAATTTACCAAACCTATCTTTAGTATTTAGAGTAAAACACTTATAACTGAAGACTTTAAAGTATGAAATTTTTGGTTTCTTATAGTTCCATAACTCATAAAAGGTTTTCTTTAAAACAAACCTTGTTAAAGAGTTCTATTTTTCACTCTACTATACCATTTTATTGAAGAGTTTTTGGTGTTTAAAAGTTATATGAAATTATATTTTCATCACAAAAACTTTAGAACTTTACATTTTCAAATTCTCCACCATGATCACTTACAATGGTCGAGATTTGTAAATCTTTTGATTTTGAATTCTTTTGGAAAAAGAAATTAAAAGCATCAAAACAAAATCCCTATGAGGAAGAAATATAGTTTAAATGAACCTTGAAAAAGCATCTATAATGACGAATACATTGTACTTGCTACCCAAACTACTAAATCTGGTAGGACCAAAGAGATCCATATACCATAATTGAAGAGGTCTAATAAAAGTTACCTTATTCTTTGCTTTAAAGGAGGATTTGACTTGTTTATGTTTTTGACATATATCACAAATTCTATCATTAGAAAATTGATCTCGAAAAGTCTTTCTACTAAGTTCTTTTTCCTTAATTTATTGATTAACTCCATATTTACATGTCCAAGTCTTCTATGTTGGCCATCGATCATCTATCATTGTAAATGGACACTTGACATCCTAGTTAGTTATAGAATTTAAGTTAATAGCATAAATTTTTTGACTCTCTTTCTAACAAATAATAACTTATTATTAGTCACTCTTGACATATAAAACATAACTCTTAACCCTTTTATAATATGTTTGGCTTAAGGGTTATGTTTGAGACCACAACCAATAAGACTTTATTAAGAATTAGTGAATTAACATCCTCACCAATTTTACATTTACCCATAATCTTTCCCTTCCCATTGTCACTAAAGGAGACATTATTAAGTCCTTTAATCTTTTCAAATTTGGAGAATAATTTTACGTCATGTGTCATGTGCTTGAAGCATCCATTATCAAGATAGCGCTCTTGTTTTTCTACTTTGAATTGCAAGTAGGGCTGAGCATTCGGTCGGTTCGGTTCAAACCGAACCGAATTTATGAAAACCGAATAGACCGAATTTAGTTTAAATTCAAACCGAACCAAACTGAAATTTAAGTTAAACCGAAGTAAACCGAACCGAAAAAATCAGTTTGGTTCGGTTCGGTTTTCGGTTTTGGGCTCAATGGGTTGTTGGGCTTTTTTTTATCTTATATAAAGTAATTTATTTTTAGTTTTTTAAACTCAAATTAAAAAAAAATCCCACAAATTCGGTTTATTCGGTTTTCTTAATTTTAAACCGAACCGAACCGAAAATCGAGTTTTTATTTATTTTTTTAAACCGAACCGAACCGAATTTACTTTAAAACCGAACCAAATAGACCAAATTCACTTGGTTCGGTTCGGTTTTGCTCACCCCTAACTGCAAGCACACCTAAAAGGCAAGAGATTCATTTATTTTTAGGTACCCAAGTCCTTGTAGATCCTCATAGGTTAGTTTTAATAACTTGCTCATCATGCCTTTTAAAATGGTAATGATAGGCAATATCACCATACATTTCACAACAAAATAATCTCCATCAAAGTATGCATGAGTTAGCTCTAAAAGCAGCATGCACCAACTGTATTTTAGAGAGAGAACTTTTTTGAGCAACATGCCTAGGTGTATATCCCTTGGAAGCATAGCCATGAAATGTATGACTTTTAAAGTGTTGGATATGTCCTTTATTGGGCTTCTCCCTAAGTCAAGTTCACATTGTTGTGATTGTTTCTAGGCATGTTGTGATAGTGCCTTGGTGCATGCAATGAATTGAGCCTTTGCACATTTTATATGTTCAACTTATAAGGTTGGTACATATATGCATGATTTGCCTTTGACGGTATAGGTCTCATACGAGTGTGTGGGGTTGAATGAGACCTTTATTTTGCAATATTTTCTTTGTTATTTATGTTTGCCTTTTACGAAGCTATTGGTTATCTAGTCCTGGAAGGGCTAAGTGTCCTAGTATGCTTAGCTCTTACAAAGGTAGTTTGTGATATATGAAGTGAAAGGAGTAGAAGATGAGGATGCATTATATTCTAAATCATATTTGATGCAAATACCCCTTTGCACTTTAAGGATGGAGTCTAACTACTCATTTCATTTAAAGAATTTTGAGATATTCTCTTTAAGATTTTTGTTTTTAAACTTTAGAGGTCTGTTGGCCCTTGGCATCAAGAAGGGGGGTTGAATTGGTGTATAGAAAAAAAATTTAAAGTAAGGGTAAAGAAATTAGTGGAAGAAAATACACACAATTTATAGTGGGTCGGGTATAATCGACCTTACGTCCACTCCTCAATTCTCTACAATTAGGTGTTCCACTAACTCAGAATGGTGTTTCTAAACTCACACCTAACTTTTACACTTTGTGTTTTCAAGGTTCACACAACAACCCTTACACTATGTGTTTTCAAGGCTCACACAATAACCTTTACACTATGTGTTTTCAAGGCTCACACAATAACCTTTCCTCTATGTGTTTTCAAAGCTCACACAATAACCTTTACACTATGTGTTTTCAAGGCTCACACAATAACCTTTCCTCTATGTGTTTTCAAAGCTCACACAATAACCTTTCTTATAGCTGGTATTTAATGCTCACACCCAACACTTACAATCTCATAAAAAAGAGAAGAAAATGAATAGTAAAAGATTGAGAGCTTTAACACAAGTAATGAATTCTCTATCTATCTAATTTATCATTGTTTGGTGGAGTCTTTATACCCTATACCCACCAAAGAGGCATTAGACTTTAAAGCTCAACAAATCTTCAAGACATGCTAGGCAGATTCTATATTAATTGCATGTCAAGCAGGAGTCGTGAACGCTACTGGTCAATCACATTTGTGAAATCGAAATTTTCATACGGGAGCTAAAAATTGCAATGAAAAAACTCATTTATATCTAACAGCCAGTCCACATGGCAGCTCCTCATTGGTCCATCAGGAAAATATAGTCGTTATGTTCTAACTACCCATAAAAGTCACAGTCGCGATTATTCTTTGTACAGGACGCGACTTAGAACACGAATCCTTCTATTTGAAAGACAATCTTCTTCTTTTGAAATCACGGTCGCTACCCAAAATGTCACTCTCACAAATTTTGTTCTCCAATGGATACCTGGGACACTTGGCATGTTGTGATTATAAACTGGCTTCCCTTTTTAATTGCTTTGGAAGTCGTGTCGCGATGAAGACGTGACACACACCGCGAATTCGTCTGTGACTTTGACACTCTCATCTTTGGATGAGTCACGATAGTGATGATGTTTGTGAATCCCTCTGGCTGAGTTTCACCCTTTCTTTGAACTAGGTCATGGTCGTGAATTACAATCCACAGACCACAAATTTGGATGAACATTGCCTTCTTGAAGATTATGCAATCCTTCCAACTTTCAATTGAAATCTAACTTAATTTCTGCAAAACAACACTCAATTGAAAACATTAGGATTGATCAATCTCTTTTGTCAAGATCAAAAGAGGTCCAAGATTTAGGATTAACCATTCTAGTCCAATAAGGTCCAACCTCCTTATATAAGGAATTTAAATTCTTAAAGAAATCTTTCAAGGTTCTTTTTTTGAAGAACTAAAAAAGAAGACTTTAAGGATTCATAACTCTAATGAGTTTAAGAATGATATCATACAAATTTTCTCTAGAGTAAGAGTCATTACCTTAATTTTTTCATCACTATCAAAGGCATTTTCTAAGTCACTTGTGGAGGAGCACTCATCATTTTTCAATTATCATGAAACACAGGTTTGCTATCTCTTTTTTTGTCATATAAGCTCTTTATTTTTTATGCATTAGAACCATTCCATGTAGCTTTGAAGGCTTTTTTTTTTCTTCCTTGGACATATACTTCTTTGAGGAATGCTTGTGCTTTCTTTGCATAGGCAATTTAATTTTAGGTGTCCCTTCTCATTGCACTCATAACAAATTATTTGGTTCTTAAATCTCTTATATATATATATATATATATATATATATATATATATATATAT
>CATIWR010039426.1:0-14927 GCA_949677035.1 Omphalea diandra | reverse complement strand
ATCAGGATTTCAAGCATTCACAATAACAAGTTAATGCAACTTGCTACGCGAAATTTTGAGTTTCGTCAATCGATTTACGTTAAAGAATTGGAGGAGCTGAAAAGGTAAATATTCCCTTCAGCAGTCATGTGTGAGAGTGATGGGCATTGACAAATCTTGGAAGGGCAAAAAGGTCCATTATCCCTCAATGTTTTGCAAAAAATTCGTATATATATATATATATTCTCCTTCTCAAAGTCTAAATCTTAGGTTTGCCACTGGTGGAAAAAAGAAAATCTTTTAAATGTTGGTCATGTAAATTAAATGAAACATGGGTCATCTTCTTCTGAAAAGAATCTTAATTAGATTAATCATGTCTTGGTTTATTGTGACAGGTGGTGTAAGGACTGGGGTCTCACTGATATGGGATTTGGAAGAGAGAAAACCACATATTGTTACTTTGCAATTGCTGCCAGTACTTCACTGCCTCAGGATTCTGATATCAGAATGCTGGTTGCAAAGGGTGGAATTATTGTCACAGTTGCTGATGATTTTTATGACATGGAAGGTTCTCTGGATGACTTGAAAAAACTCACAGATGCAATTCAAAGGTATATATTTACATAATCCAGATCGATCGAGCAACACAAATATCTGAAAGATTCTAATGATTTGATAACTTATCCTGTAAGTTTTGTTATTGAATTTCACAGATGGGATGCTACAGGCTTGAGTGGCCATAGTAGGACTATCTTTAATGTTCTTGATAATCTTGTAAGAGAAATGGCAGACAAACAGCTCAAACAAGAGGGAATCAATATAACAAAACAGCTTCGATGCATAGTAAGACTTTTAACAATTTGTATATGTAGTTGATTAATCGTATTCTTGCTTGCCCTATGTTTTGAATCTTGGCAAATTTGCTTCTTGTGAACGTATGAAGTGGTATGAAACATTCAATGCATGGTTTACTGAGGCTAAGTGGAGTAAAAGTGGATTCAGACCATCAGAAGAGGAGTACCTTGAGACCGGCATGACTTCTATTGCTTCACACACCCTGGTTCTTCCAGCTTCATGTTTCTTGATCCCAAGTATACCCAAACAAAAACTCGAGGCGGGCCAATATGAAAAAATTACCAAACTGCTCATGGTTATCCCTCGTTTATTGAATGATATGCAGAGCTATGAGGTAAAACATCTTTCTAATGTCTTGGTTAGACTGTGACTCGGGTTCAAACTCACATCTCATAAATCTAGCAACCACTTCAGTGTCACTGAACAAAAGCTGATTAATTAATGTCTTGTTGAATAACAGAAGGAACGAAAAGAAGGAAAAACAAACTTTGTTTTGCTCCATTTGGAAAAGAACCCAGAGACAGTACTTGAAGATTCAATAGCATTTGTGAAAGAGATGGTCGACGAAAAGAATAGAATGTTCATTGAGCATGCTTTAATGGATGGATATAATGACTTATCCAAGCAATGCAGGCATCTCCACTTGTCTTGCTTGAAAGTATTTCAGATGTTCTTTGATTCCAGCAATAGATATGATTCCAGCACAGAAATGTTTCCAGACATTCAAAAGGCAATATATCTCCCTATAGAGGTTGGACCATCAAAGCCCTTAAAGATTCCTCAGGCGCCAATCCCTTTGGTGCTTCCATCAACTCAGCGTTCCGGATTGCCAAAGAGATATCGTCAAACTGTTGTAAACTATCATCAGTTTGATCAGCGGTTTAAGAACCATAGCGTTGGCTACCCTGCAAAACCTGTTTCTCGGCCTCGTTCAAGAAATCGATCTCTGGACATGGCTATCCCAGTGACCTTCAAATTTGTTTGATTTGATGCACGTTCACAATTTGTCAATAACATGTTTTGTGAGCATGACTGGAATTGTTGCGAAATATTTCAATAACAATAGGGCATTTTAGTTCTTGATTTCGCAAGACAAACTGTCGTGTAAGTATAGCTTTTAGTATAAATAAATTTCTTTAAGTTTTTTTTTATAGAATTCATTCCTAAATTAAAATTTAGGAGTGTTTGATATAAATTAAAAATTCTTTTAAAATTTGATATCAAATTTTAAAAAATTTGATAGAATTTCTAAATGAATTCAAAACTTTAAGAGGCTTTTTTTTTTATTATGACAAAATACCATTAATTTAAATATATTTTCTCTCTCCTCTTGATTTTTTTCTATTTCTCTATTCCTTTCTCTTTTTTTCTCTCCTTTTTATTTTTAAACCAAGCAGAATTATATATATATATATATATATATATATATATATATATATCATGTTATTTGAAGATTTGATAATATATAAAAGCCAGCAGTTAGAATGCTATTCTGAGCAATAGATATAAATGGTGAACCTAGATGATATAAGATGAAAAAGAGAATTTCAAGAGGATGTGAGTTATTTAAGATTAGAATGCATGGATGTATGTCTGTATCGTTATATGATATTAAAAAAATTATATATCTTTATCAGTTGTTAATGTATGATGATTAGATAAGTTAGTGAGGATGCAGCTGAGACAGATTGCCTCAAAAAGGAGTCGTCATTGCCAGATATGAGACATGAAAATTCAATTATAGTATTACACCATGTTTGAACCTATTTTTATAAAAAAAAAGAAAGGGAAATATCATTCGATCAGAAAACCAGTACATCATCAAACAGAAGGGACCTAACAAACTCAGGAGTCTCGTGCCAAACCATAGAACTAGCATAAGAAAAGGCCGCTTTCGCAAGAGCGTGGGCAACCTTATTAGAATGTCGCTTAACAAAGACAACTCTAATATCTTGGCACAACTAAGAAATACAGTGACGCATTCAAAACACCCAAATTCAGACTGGTTAAGGGTAGAGGAATGAAACCCATCCACAACAAGCTTAGCATCAGATTCGACCACATGACCAAAAGCCTTCTCCTTCAACCAACTTAAAGCCTCCTTGAGACACAATGCCTAGGCAAACTTTGCATGAAGCATACCCGACACCCATTTAGACAAACAACTCACTAGCACACCCCGATGATCCCTCAAAACCAAAATGAAGCCAACCGCTCCTTTATTCAAATTAATAGTTGCATCAATATTTAGCTTCAAGAACCCCACCAAAGGACGCTGCCACTTCACCAACCTCATATTGAAGTCCCATTATCCATATAACACTCTCGTAGAATAGTCTTTTGGTGCCAAAGCCTAAGGTTCCTTTAATTCCATATAGCCCACATAGCCATGCAAAAAAATTCTTGAAAAGTAGCGTTTGCATGCGACAACATTAAAGTAAACCACGTGCCAAATTCATCCCAGTGGGGATTCAAAATGGAAATATTAAGGTACTACCAACAACGAACGGCAAATGGACAATCCACAAACATATGCAACCGATGCTCCCCTACCGCCCCACATAAAACACAAATATTGGGGACATTAATGCCCTTAAGAAAAAGCCTTTCTCCGTAGTCACAGCAAGCTCTCCACAAGAACAATTTCACCTTACTCAGTAATTTCAGCTTCCAAATGTAAGACCAGCTAGTTATACCCCCTTCAAAATCAAAAACAGGAGGAGCAGCTAAGCTGTACCCAGATTTGACCAAGTAACCACCACGCTTGTCAAAGTGCCAAATTAAGGAATCCTCCGCGTCCTTATCGCTAGCCGGCATCGATAAAATAATATTAACGTCACCAGGCTCAAAAATCTCATGCAATGACTCCACTCCCACTCACAGGCTCTAGGAATCCACAAATCACGAGCAAGTAAACATTCTAACCCCTCTTTTCTTCATGAAACCGGATTGAAACAGAAGTCATTAATTAACAAAGAGTCATCCCAAATATTGATTTTAGTCCCATTCCCTATCCTCCATCTACAACCGTCCACAATAACTGATTTCGCACTCCACGTGCTCCGCCACACTAAACTCGGGTTCGAACCCAATTGAGCCGAAAAGAAATTCCCACCCTAGAAATATTTAGCTTTGATGATACAACTAACAAGACCATGGGGATTGGAGATGAGATTCCAGGCTTGCTTACCGAGCATAGCTAAATTAAAGGAATGCAAGTGTCTAAAACCTAACCCACCAAATTCCTTCCTTTTACACAGAAAGTCCCAAGACGCCCAATGAATGTGTCTTTGACCAGCTGGGGAAGAACCCCACCAGAAAAAATTCATCATCCGTTGTAACTCCTCACACAACGACACAGCGAGCAACAAGGTACACATACAAAAAGCTGGAATAACCTGGGCCACTGACTTAATAAGTACCTCTTTTCCTGCTTGAGAAAACGAATTCCCATGCCAACTAAAAAGCTTTCGCCACAAATGCTTCCGACCAAAAACATCTTTCCTACTCCTCCCAATAAGTAAAGGCATCCCAAGATATGGCCCAATATTCAAGGGGTTAGAGACACAAAGCCTAGACTTAATATCTGTAGAACTGGATCAACATTGGCACTAAAAAGGATGTCGGACTTATGCATGTTAAGCCTGACCCGAATCAGATTCATAACGTTGAAGAATATCCTGTATAACCCTACACTAATCTAAAGAAGCCCCAAATAAGAAAAGACTATCATTCGCAAACAATAAATGAGAAATAGTGGGAGCGCCACGACTCACCTTACACCCGTGCAACTCAACCCCCAACCTTCGCTTTCTTAATCATCGTAGACAAACCCTCTGCACAAAGTATAAAAAGAAACGGGGATGACGGATCCCCTTTACGTAACCCTCTGGCTAGAACAATAAGACCCACCTCAACACCACTCACCAGCACTTGATACTGCAGGAGGAAACACAAAGCATTACCCAATTAACCCATCTAGAGGCAAAACCAAGCCTAGCATAACAGCTTTCAGATAAGTCCATTTGACCCGATCATAAGCCTTGCCTACATCAATCTTGAAAGCAACATCATCCTTTTTACCGTCTTTCTCTTCATGCTATGAATAACCTCAAATGATGTAATCACATTATCAACAATGGAACGACCTGGAACAAAAGCCGATTGCTCCTCAGAAATTAATGAGGGAAGAATATGCTTCAATCTGTTAGCAAGCACCTTCGCAATAATTTTATATAGAACATTGCACAAAGCAATAGGCCTAAAGTCCCGCATCGTATCCGGACTGCCCGTCTTCGGAATCAGGATAATATTTTTGTCATTTAAAGAGCTAAGGAAAACACCATGCATAAACCAATCAGAACAAGATCGAAACATATCCATACCAATAACTTCCCAGAACTGTTGAGAAAAAACAGAATTGAGCCCATCCGACCCAGGCGATTTGTCAGGATGCATCTGAAACACAGCCTTTTTGAACTCTTCAATAGTAAATGGGGCCAGTAACACCTCATTATCAACATCCGACACCTTCGAAGACAAGTAACTCACATCGGGGTCCCCATGAATATCATGTAAGGAAAACAACCTGTTGAAATAATAAATCGCGACCTCCTTCAACTCATCTGGATCATCAATAAAAGTCCCATTATCTCTTTTCAAGCTAGAAATACGATTCACCCATTTTCAAGAAAAAGTAGAGGCACGAAAGAACTTAGTGTTTTGATCTCCACCTTGTAACTAAAACTTTTTAGCGCATTGACGCCAATAAGTCTCCTCCTGAGATAACAAATCGTTAAGGGTATTTTGATAAGACCTAATCTCCTCTACAGAACTCTGACCGCCCAAAGCAATCGCAGAAACAAGCTCAGCTTTAGTTTTAGAGATTTTATTCTGGAACATCCTCCAAAACTCACAACCCCACCGGAACATGACACCCGCGCAAGAAACCAGCCTATGAACAAAGGGCTGACCCACTGATAAATTCAGGTTCTGTCTAACCACAAACCGAAAGTCCTATTCCGACAACTAAGAGTTCTCAAACCGAAATTTATGTCTACCCCCTCTAGCATCACACTTTTTAGCAATAAGCTGAATCGGATTATGATCCGACACGGAAACAAACAAGCAAACCAGGCAAGCTGCAGGAAATAAATCAAGCCAATCCGAAGTAACCAGACACATATCAAGCCTCTCTTCAACAAAAGCATCTGCACCTCTACATTTCCCCATGTAAAATTGTGACTCTCCAATCGAAGATCAATCAACCCACAATCATTAATAGCCTCTTTAACAACCATTCAGGCTGGGGCGTATAACCATGTTTTTCATCTTGACTAAGCAGGTCATTGCAATAGCCAATAACACACAAAGGTAAATTAGATTTACCTTTGAGGTCCCCCGGTATATCCCAAGACAAATGACGTCTCCTACGGTCAGGCTGCTCATTGTACCTTGTACACCTCCAAGGCAAAGCATCATCACCCACAATGGGAAAACGAGAAAAACTCAACACAGAAACTGAAATAAAGCAACCAGTATAACCAACAGTGCGTTTTATTTCATCAATTTTATTCGAATTGACAAGAGTTTCAACCAGAAAAATAAAAGATGGCCTACAAGATTTGATCAAATTCTTGAGAGCTAATACTACCCGTAGGTTGCCAAGCCTACGACAATTCTAACTAAGACCAATCATGGCGCCCGGCGGGTCCTGTAGAAGACCCAACCGATACAAAATTATCACTAGAAGCAACCAATGGAAGGTGGGCAGTCCCACCTCCTACTCCAGCATCCATTGCATTAGCAGAAATGGCATCAACAACATTTCCATCTGGACCCAAACCGTCACCTTCAACCCGTTTGTCCATTTCTGGGTCCTCAGTAATATGGGCTGAAGATAGGCCCACATCAGAACCTATAACCCTTTTTGCAACAGTAGCTCCACTTTTGGAAACCAATATCATCACGTGATTCTCTCCATCAGGCAAGATTGAATTTAACTCCACAAATCCCGTGATTTGAATTAGAAATCTGTTGACCCTCATCCACCTTTCCAACCTCACAAACCAACTTACCATGAATATTGCTGCCACCGTCATCCTTGTCGTCGTGCAATCACTTTTCACCTCCAAAACTCCCCGACATCCAAGCAGCAGCTTTGAACCACGGTCCCAACCCTTCTTTAAAGTGCCGCCTCATGAGAAAAATTCAAAGAGCAAAAATTCTTAGTATGATCAAGTAACCAACATAGGAAGCAAAAGTAATTGACCCGTTCATACTTGAATTGAACAACACTCCACTGCCCATTCACCATCCGAATCTTTTTCCACCTCTTCAACAGAATTCTAGTATCAAGCCTTACCCGAATGCGCATGTACCTTTTCCAAATTCGAGAACTATTGTTCACATCATATTCCAAGAATTCACCCACAAAGTTCCCCAACTGTTTACCTACCGTTAGGGAGGTATCCCCAGCAGGAAGGACATGGATCTGAATCCAGATCGCCACGTGAAACAAAGGGACCATTGACGGAGTCTCTCCCTATTGAAGATAATGAAGAACTAATAGGTGATTATCAAAGAACCAGGGACCACCGTCCAGAACCCTCTTCATGTCAAAACCATGAAAAAATTGGAACAAAAAAAAGATTCTCAGCAAGCTCCTTAATTGAGATCCCCTTCCCATGCCTTCAGATGCTAGCAATTCGATTCCTCATCACATTAAACTTAATAGCTCGATTGGTGAGGAAATGACCAATCAAACTAAATTCTGAGAAGCCCTGATCCCTTCCCTCTTTACCACCATCCAAGCTCAACTCCTGGTCCTCCTCCACGCTAAGGGATGACGCAGCCATCCCTTCGTCCATGATGACAAGAAAAGCAAAACTCTCACTAGATGGAGAGAAAACCCAAGCTCACAACTGAGGAGGGAAACTTTCTTTCATGCCGCGTTTGAACTTGAATATATATTTTTTTATTATATCTATTTTGATACTTTGGTGCATCCTAGATATTCAATTT
Organism: Omphalea diandra; assembly: GCA_949677035.1. Taxonomy (NCBI): domain Eukaryota; kingdom Viridiplantae; phylum Streptophyta; class Magnoliopsida; order Malpighiales; family Euphorbiaceae; genus Omphalea; species Omphalea diandra. The sequence continues at coordinate 7,070 of CATIWR010039426.1, read as the reverse complement.
AATTCATAGAAAAATGATCATTAAAATCTCTGAGGATATCTCCAATAATAAATTTATAGAAGAATTTATACAGATGAGGACATATGCATTTTTATGTTTTAAATTATTATTCATATTTATTCAGTCATTCATTTGATTTCATTTTATATATAAGTAGGGTGTACTAAATTAGGAAAATTAAATACTTTGTAACTTTAAAAATTAGGGATATTTAATAATAACTCTTTAAAAGCTAAAAAAGTATTTAATAAAAACTTTTAAAAACTTTAAACAAATCTATAAAAATCAGGTGGTGTTCAATAAAATTTTTTAAAGACTTTTAAAAAGTTATAAAAATCTGGATGTATCCAATTATAATTTTTATAGTCCCTAAAAGTTTACTGATATTCAAAAATAATTGCCTTTTAAAATTAATAGATTTTTGTAGACCTTTAATGACTTTTTAGTATGAAATCTCTAAAAAAATTTATTTCACATTCTCTCAAGATTTCTCAAAATTTTCATAAATTTTGAAAATAAAATTTTTAAAAGTCATTCATAAATTTTATAAACTATATAAAAATCATTAAAAAATCTATAAGCTCTATAAAAATCATTCACTTCAAAAAGTCTGAAAGGATTAATTGAATACACCCCTTAATAATGTATTATCTCACTGAGTCTCCTTCTCACTCCTTAAGCTTTGCCGAAGAAATGTTAAATGCAAGAATAATAGAAAATAAATCTAGAGCTTCATACTTATTGGATTCTGGCGATTTTGAACATGTAGAGGAGTATATTTAAATATTATAACTTTTTTAGAATAATAAAAGATATTTTTTTATTTATAAATAATCATATGACGTCTACAAAAAAAATAATCTTATAATCTAAAGTATTAATATGAAATCAATCTTCAATATTAATAATAATTGTACATTGATTCAACTCTAAAATCATAATTCTATTTTATCATGAATCATCTACAATGACTATGAATTTTATCAATTTAAATATTATAATTAATCATATTTTTAGATTATAGTTCTTTATAGTTGTAATTAAGTAATAACAGTTAAATATTTTATATACAGCTAGCTCCTATCTATAGTAATCTCAAATTTATCATTTTTAATAATCTCAAATTTACATAATATTTTTAAGTTTTAGAAATATTAATTTTAATTATTTATGAGATTTTAAATATCAATTTATTTCAAAATTAACTTGTAATTCACATATTTGTTATTTATTATAAAGGAAATCACTATACATATTAATAATTTCAGTTTCAAAGTTAGTTTTAAATGGTCAGTTTTAAAGTTAGTTTTAAATGATCTCTTACTATTCATCAAAAATTATATATAATACAATCACATGTCATTATTTTACATTATGTTATAAAAAACTGTCATATCATAAAAAATCTAAACAATAAAACAATATGTATTGTTAATTTCAATCTTAAAATTAATTGTAAACTATGTCATTTGTCAAATAATTGTATATAATGTAACCATGCATCATTATTTTACATTATATTACAAAAAATTATCATATAAAAAATATTTATAAATAGAAAATTAAAAAAATTAATCAATTCGTATGTTGCGTAGTATAATTATAATAATATATTTTAAATAAATTTAATATTTATTTTTATTAAAATAGTTAGTTAATTAGTTAAATGATCAATTATTGTTTTATAAAAATTACTGTTAAGTAAATAAAATAATAAATTTCTTAAAATTTATAATTATGTATAAGGTAGTTGTGATAAATGATTGTTTATTAGTTCATATTTTAAATCTTAAATATAAGAATTTTAATGAGAAAAATTATTAAATTTTAATGAAGTAATTTTTGACAATCAATTAACTAAATAATATTAATTATTTTATAATAAAAAATAAAATGAATAGACAATTACAAATTTTGTGTGTGCATAAGACAGTTATAACAAATGATCACTTATTGATTCATACCTCAATTTTAAAATAAAATTTATTAAATATAAACAAAGTAATAATTCTTAATACTTTATTATATTGTCGTTAATTCTTATATACTTAGAATTTATAATAATCAATGAAATTAATTTAAATCTTGATTTGTTATTTAAAAGTTTTATTTTTTAGATTTTCAAATTTTACTATTTAGAAGTTGTTTAAAAATTTTACATTTATGTTTTTATAATTTTTCTCAAAATTTTTTAATCCTATTTAGAATTTGTATTTTAAATTTTTCTATTAAAAATACTTTATATAGCAATTAATTTACCTAATTTACTGTTTAGAATTTTGTTTGATGTGATAGATTTTTATAATATAATGTATCATATATAATTGTTTAACAAATGACAAGTAATTGTTTAAAACAAACTCTAAGACTAAAATTAATAATACATATTAATTAAGAGGCATATACAAAATTATAAGTAGAAAATTTTAAAAAAATAGAAATTGTAAATAAAAAGATAAGATCATATGAAAAATTTGAACCAAAAATTAGAAAAACTTAAAAATAAAAATTCTAAACAAATTCTAAATAGAAAATTAGAAAAGTCTATAAAATAAAAAAAATCTAAATAGAAAGTTAAAATTTAAATTAATTTTATTGATTTTTCAAAATTATAAGGGTTGGTAATAGTGTAATAATTATTAGAAGTTATTTCATTCAAATTTAATAAATTTCTCTTCAAATCATGATATACAAGATTAAATGTATGAATTAATAAAAAAAATTGTTACAACTACTTCACACATTTATATATAATTTGCAATTATATATAATATGTAATTATTTTGTAATTTTATTTTTTATTATAAAATACTTAATATTATTTATTTGATTAATTGTTAGGAATTGTGTTGTTTAAATTTAATAATTTTTTATTGAAATTATATTATATAAGATTAAATATATGAGTCAATAAATAATTTTTTATTACAACTAGCTCTATACATAACTACAAATTTAAGAAATGTAATTTATTATTTTTTATTTACTTAACAATTTATAAAATAATAATTAATTTTGCCACTAATTGATTAATTATTAAATAAAAATAAATATTAAATTTACTTAAATTCAGTTGTTATAAGTATACCATATAATACATGACTAATTTCTTTTAAATTGTTATCCAAAATTTACTATTAACAATAACAATGTCAGACATGCGATTAGGGTCTCATATATCTTAGTATGAGCAAGGTAAAACAAGTTAGGCAGGTGACAATATTTTAAAAAAAAAAAAAAAAGGCTACTTATTGTTGTACAGATAGAGAATTTTTCATTTGCAAATCAAACTATGACTTGAGCATTTTTAAAATATGAGTATTGTTAAAACTAGATTGATCAATAAATCAATTAATTGTTAAATTGATTTGATTAGTTTAATTTAATTGATTTAATAAGAAATAAAATTCAAAAATATTATTAAAATAATTTTTTAAAAAAATATTTAAAAATAAAACTATATTTATAATAATTAAAAAATAATTTTCAAGTCAAATTGACTAAATAATTTAATTGACTGACTGATTGGATCTGGTTTTGCTTAAGTCAATTTCATGGCATTTGCATTGGAAAATTGCGATTTGTCGTTTGCTTCTATACAGAGAACCTTATTCTGTCTACAGACATTTTCTCGCAATAGTACAGGAAGCTGATTTCAGATGTTGTAAGTTCGAAACCCAGTCATATTTAATTCAAAAAATTGTTTCAAAGAGGCCCCCTGAAGAAAGGCTGAGAAGAATTCAAGGGATTCTTCCCCTTTGGCGGCAGGAACATCATGCCCAGCTCCTCTGAATGTTGCAAATAGAAGCCCCCCCATATATTCTTGAAACCATCCACTGACCTCATTCTGATAATACCACGGCCTCCATGCTTTAGCAATTGGCAGTTTTAGAGAACCAATGCTGTATCTTGTGGACACTACAGGAACTCTTCTATCTGTATCTCCACGGATCCAAGCCCCCAAAAGTTTATATATACGCATAGTTGGATTAATTCAAAAGACCATTTAAAAATTCTGACTGCTACAACTGAAGGATTGGAACACAGACATGTAAACCCATATTCTAATTCCGGCTGCAATCAACTTCTTGTATATAGGAAGAACTGTTGGCTTTGCATTTTTCCGGGCATCAAATACTGAATGACTGAATCCAACCAAAAAAAATTGTAAATCAAATTGTTCAGTGTAAATTTACTTTCCTTCTTTTTGCAAAGGAACCAAAAAAAAACATAAAAAAGAAGCAGAGAAAGTTCTTGACTTGAAGACCATTACTGACATGGAGGGCTTTTTGAACATCTGGTCTGTTGTAGAAATTTTTGCAAATTCTGATTTGCATGGATCATAACCAGCTATCATTCTTGGCATCTGATAAGTTCACAAATACAAACCAACCATCTATCAATGCTAAACTAACACTTTAAGATCTAAGAAATATGAAATTATCACTTGATTACCATCATAGATGAGCGAGATAACTTGTACTTCCCATCAGTATATTTTGATTTTAATGAACAATCAGAAGTATAGAGGCTATAAATATTTATCCTCCCATATTGGCTGAGCATCTTCTCCACAGCTTGAACCCAATTATCATCTTTCCATGTATCATTCCTGAAAAAGTTTCAGCTTTGTTTCATTAGCTCAAGAGTTTCATCTGATATAACAGCATGGCTCCAAGCATAATCCACCATTCCTGTCCAGGCCTCAGTATCACTTGTTTCAGGATTACCCATCTGTAATAAAACTAGTATCATCAAGTCTTTGGCTGAGTTATATGTTCTTTTAATTATTATTATTCTTATTTAATTAAACTCTAACTAAGATTCGAACTCACAAATATGATACCACAAGCCAATTTAAGCGCATTAATTATAAAATAAAAAAAAATCGTCAATGAAGGGTTGAGAAGATCATACCATGATAACCTTGAGGATAATATGAAGGGAAGAATGAACGTTCTTGTCGTATATAAGCTCAACAAGCTCTGGAATATATTTTCCTATCATTAATGCAAGTTATAAAAAAAAAATGTTAGCACTAGATTGTGAATTTAATGAAGATGACTTCATTGAATTTATGAAATTGCAGTACCTTCATAGCTCTCCCCTGCAATAAAAAATGGGTGAAATCTGTATGATGGGAACTTAATGAACCACTCTTGCAGGAAAGGATAAGCATCAATGGCTAACAAAAAAAAAAGTCAAAGAATAATAAGTAACAAAAATTGCAATATTAACACATTTACAGGTAATTAATTAATAAAGGTCATCCAAGTGAAAATCACCTGTTAAATCATCTCCCAGAATTTGATAATCAGTACTTGTGTTCGAGTATGAAAAGCCAGCTCCAATTGGACAGTCCAGGAATAATAAGTTGGCCTCTTTGTCATTGCCATGCACACATGCATTAAAGAAATTTTTCAAAATTGGTATTAGTTAATTAGAACCATAATGGAGGATGAATTATTTAAGCGAAAATAAAATTGCTCATCTCATATGTATTCTCTAATATAAAATATTAATCCAAGATATTAGATTATTTAAATATACATACCTTTATTCCAAGAGAAAGGATTGTATTCAAGACCCAGGCCAAGTTTGTACGCTAGGAAAGGACCAATTTCTTGTGTTGCTCCAAGAGCACCCAGGACCTAAAAGATATGAAGCATCTTGTCACCTCATCACAGAACATGCAATTTTTTTTTTTTAAAAAAAAGGGGGGGCCACATTGAAAAGAAATAGTATAAAAATTAGAATAACATATCGTTCAAGAACTTTTAAGTAATTTGTTTATTCACAAGTTTGTTATATGTTATTGGGCATCCATCCAAAGAGTAAGACCATCATGACATATACACTTTTAATATTTTATATATTAAGAAACAAAGATTATCTGGGTTTCAATCTATAGTCTCATGCATTATGAGACAAATACTATCTGATGGTCATTTTCATTCGAATTCAATGAAATCTCCAAGCTAATGAGATGATCATATTATGCATATAAGTTTAATTATTATCTCCATTAAGCCACAGTACCAGAGGTTTCAACTCAGGATTAGAATTTGCTTCATAAAAACAGTAGAAGAGAGCCCTTCCATTGGTTTCCTTCACCTTAACATAGCCAGCATAGTGCTTGAAATTTCACATGGAGCTGGCCAGGCAAATCTGTCACCAGATGCTCATTATTTTCCAATTGTTTGAGTCGCAATTGCCTGTGCCTGGCACTCGTAGCAAGCTCCATGGAGATTAGAGCAACAATAACCAATATGGTGAAGAAACATGTAGCCGTAGGTACAAATAATTCCATGTTGGAAAATAATAACTTGAATAGAAAACAGGATGGTGACATAATAATGTCTCTGGTCTTCAATTCAAAGACAATGCTGGAAACTCTATATATATGTCAAACTCCAACTGATGTTATGTACGTTTACTGTTTTAAAAGAAGGTAATAGTAAGTTTTTGGAATTCACATGCAACCTTGTTATACCGGCTGACAGTTTTGCTGTATTTGACGTTGGCAAGGACGTGGAATTCTTGAAAACCATAATCAGATATTCAAGGTCAAGGTCTACAACATTCTTAATATTTGAACAGTTTATTATTAGAAGATCATAAAAAAAAGAAAAATAAGTTTAAATGATTAGCTGTTTCCATTTATCGTTGGTAAATCTTTGAACCATCATTATACTAATTAAAAATATGCTTACCATTTACAGCTTAAGAATTCTTATTTAACTGTGGAACGGGTCTCATTTTCATTTAGTTTGGGAATATGATGTTAGGCTGTCGTTTGAACTTAGTATCTTTGTGACATCCCAGTTTCTAATCATTTAAATATCTTTCTAAGTCTATCCATTGTCATTTAAAAGACCGGATAAAATTTTTTTTTTTTTTTTTTTTATCTTTTCTTTTAAGCATTATGTCTCTTATTCACCACTTAGTATTATTTACAATAAAACATACATGAATAATCAAATTAAAATACTAGCTGACTGCATACTAGCCCAACCTCTATTACACAGCTAGACAGCGACTTTGAAAAGTATACTGGATGCAATCTTTAG
>CATIWR010039421.1:0-35535 GCA_949677035.1 Omphalea diandra | reverse complement strand
GGACAAGATTATGTTTAAGGTGTCATTTTATCAATAAACTATATGTTTTTTCAAATTTTGTAGTCATATTTGAGTTTAAAGTATTCAGTCCGAGTGTCGTTTTCAAAAATATTTTCATGAAAATGTCATAATTAATATTGTCCATGTGTTAGAATGTAAGAATTTTTATATGGGTTAATATTAATTATTGGTTTGTTTTAAGTTTTATAAAATAGATTGAATAATATAGTTTATTAAATAGTGAGTAAGTACAATTAAATTAGTGATCAAATGAGTTATGAGTTTATGACACCTTTAGTGGGCCGATATGGAAGATGGTCGGTATAGGTCTATTTTAACATGGACCTGTGATGAGTGAGCCTGTTAAAATTTATTATAAATAGGCTAGGTCTTTTCTCCTGCCTTCATATTGATAACCCTAGTTGCTACGTCCATTGTAATCGTCTTGTGAAAAGGTCAAGGAGAGGAAAACTTAACTTTCGTTTGCAATCCTTCTGATTTATTATCTCAGTGTTCAATTTTTAGTGATTATAATTATGGCGCAGAACGATTTGGGATCCAAGGCGCAAACAGGTACATAATTTATTTTCTCTTAATTGTCAATATTGGTGTTCTAAATTTATGTACTAAATCCAAAAATTATTACATGTGGTATCAGAGCATAGATTGTACATGATTTAGAGCCCTAAATATTTTGTATTGTTAACAAAAAAAAAATTTTGGCCGGACCTAGGGCATCCCGCCATGGTCGATTGCCCCTTTGATATATTAAATATGTCTCTATTGTTACAAACTCTTTCGTTAGTTCAGACGGTTCGTGAGGGGGGCAATCTATAGCAAGTTGCGGGTTCGATTCGTGTTAGCGAAAAAAAAATTTTTGGCTAATCTATGATGCAAAAAAAAAATAATTTTGAACCTGCAAAGCATGTTGTGGGTCTCAAACCCACGACCGTAGAACTCAACTTGCAGCACTCAACCAACTCAACTAAATATATTATCCATTGATTTCTTAAGCAGACTAATATTTAGATAAACAAACTATATTCATGTTCATCATGGTATATTTTAATTTTATTTCAATGATTATTAATATATATACATATATATATTTAGATGATTATTATATATAGTCAATTATCAGTTTATTATTTAGTGATATTAATTTTGTGATAAAATTAAATAAATAAATAATAAATATTTGTTTTGCACATATAAGAGAAAATAATATGTGTTTGAAATTAAGGTATATTGTGTTTAGTACCTTATATATGTTTGGAATATATATTTGTGTTTAGTATGTATTTTAATTGGACTATTATAAATCTCTAATTAAAAATAATTTTATGGGTTGATGTGAGTGTTACCGCCAAAGTGGGAGATCCATTGAAATTCAGAGTTATTTTTAATTTTTGCAAAGAGATAATTCCAAATTAATGTATATAATAACCTGCCCAAAGGGGGTTATTAGATGCATTGATTTTGGGAGTGCTTGTTGGAATGAAAAGATAATTCCAAATTAATGTATATAATAACTTGCCCAAAGGGGGTTATTAGATGCATTGATTTTGGGAGAACTTGTTGAGATGAAGCTATTTGTGCTTAGAGTTGCATTAGTCTAAAGAGTTTGTCTACCCAAAGGGGAGAGATTTATTGAAAATAGTGTGATCTCAATTCTGTGCTTCATAACTATAAATTTTATTGTATGTGCATGTTCTACCCAAAGAGGAATATGTAGTAATGCCAGAATTTTCTAGATTGTGTAAATCATAAATTTGATTTTTGTATATAGCCTAATTCTAACATATGCTTTTGTTTTGTCACAAACAGTTTCCTTTAGTTTCAATAACAGTACTGCGACTGTTGAACTCTTGACTAGCACTAACTTTAAGATGTAGAAAGACGACATTTTGTTTGTCTTAGGAACAAGCGAGATTGATTATGCCCTTTATGAATATGAGCCTACTAAATCCACCAGTAAGAGTAACATTGAAGAAAAAGAACTACATGCTAAATGGGAAAGATCGAATTGTCTCAGTCTTATGGCCATGTGGAAAACTATTCCTGAATACCTTAGGAGTAGTTTGCCCACTGATGTTACTGCCAGAGCTTTTCTTGTTGCTGTAGAAGATAGATACTTTGTTTCCGATAAGGCTGAGGCTGAGACCCTAATGAGTCAGTTAACCGATAGTGGGAATGTGAGAGATTACATTCTAAATATGGTTCACCTTCAAACCAAACTTAAAGGTCTTAAGCTTGAGATTTTTTATGAATTTATAGTTCACCAAGCTTTATACCCTTTGCCTTCTGAATTCAACCAAATCAAGACTGCCTATAACACCCAAAATACTACTTGGACCATTAATGACCTTATAACCAAGTGTGATGCTAAATAAAAGAAAATCAGGAAAGAAAAGGATGAGGTAGCTATGCTATTGATACAACCTAGGGTTGATCCTAAAAAGGATAGAGGTAAGTTTAAGCCTAATTATTATGCTCTTAAAAAGAATCAGAATTTTAAATGGCATGGTAGGAATCAAACCAAGAAAGGGGGAGATTTTAGGAGTGTCGACAAAAGTAAGGTGAAATGTTTCTTTTGTTATAAAGAAGGTCATATGAGAAAAGATTACCATCAATTCACAGCTTAACTAAAAAAGAAAGATGAAGGTATTCCTTTGGCTTATGTTTGCTTTGAATCTTATATGGTTGATGTACCACCAAATTTTTGGTGGCTTAAGAGTGGTGCAACTGTTCATGTTACTATTACCTTACAGGGGTTCATAAGCAGACGAAAGCTAATGAAAGAGAGTCCAAGCTTAGAGTTGGAAACAATTTGGAGATAGATGTCGAACAAGTAGGAGTCGTAAGGTTAATATTAGAATCTGGATTTTGTTAAGTTTTGGAGAACACCTTTTATGTTCCATCTTTTAGGAGAAATTTGGTTTTTATTTCCATTTTGGATAAAATTGAATATCATTTTGCTATTGGTAATGGAAAAGCCAATATGTTTTTAGATTCCAAATTTATATAGATTGTGTTTGGATGATACAAGAGATTGTGAAGCCAACGTTGTAACCAAACAATCCTTAATTAAAGAAAAATCTTTTTCATTATGACACAAACGTTTAGGTCATATATCTAAAGAAAAAATTGGAAGATTAGTGAAAGATGACATTCTTTCTTCTCTTGATTTTGAAGATCTAGATGTTTGGTGAATTGTATAAGGGATAAATTGACTAAGAATAAAAAGAAAGGTGCTAATAAAAGTTTCGATCTTCTAGAGATTATTCATATGGATATTAGTGTACCTTATTCACCTACTATTTGTAGCAATAAATATTTATTACTTTCATTGATGATTTTTTTGGTTATGGATATTTGTACTTGATAAAGAAGAAATCAGATATTATTGAGATGTTCAAAATTTTCAAAACTGAGGTTGAGAAACAATTAGGAAAAGTCATTAAAATTGTGAGGTTTGATCGAGAGGGTGAATATTATGGCAAATATAATGAGACTGGGCAACATATGGGCGAGTTTGCCAAATATTTGCAAGAATATAGAATAATTGCTCAATATACCATGTCTGGTAGTCCTGAACAAAATGGTGTCGCTAAAAGGAGCAATCGTACTTTAAAAGATATGATGAGGAGCATGATGAATAGGCCTAACTTACTTGAATTCTTATGGGGTGAGGCTATTAAAACTGCCCTTTATATTTTGAACCGTGTCCCTAGCAAATCAGTATCTAAAACACCTTTTGAGTTATGGACTGGTAGGCGACCTAGTTTGAACCATTTTTTTGTTTAGGGTTGTCCTGCTGAGGTTATAATATATAATCCAAATGAGAAAAAGACAGACCCTAAAACTACCCGTTGTTACTTTATTGGGTACTCAACTCATTTTAAATGATACAAGTTCTATTGTCCTGCACGTGACACAAGGATTGTAGAGTTTTTTACTACAAAATTTTTTGAGATGGATGTTGCTGATCTAGACATTTCTCAACCGCCTATTCATAGTGTACAAAACGAAATTGCAACCATTCCTTTACCATTATCACATGAAAAAATTAGAAGGGTTTATGTTCAAGTAAGTGATAATGATGAGTGTGCAATTAATCTTCCTCCTCCTATTGACAATCCTTCAGAGCCTATTGTAGTTGAATCATTACCTGTTGAAGGTTTGTTAGGGCGAGAAGGTCAACAATTCCAGATGATTATGAGGTTTATCTTAGTGAAAGTGATTATAATATAGGTCATGTTATTGATCTTGTATCTTATGATGAGATTATTAATAGTGTTTGTTCTGATTTTTGGATTGATGCTATGAAAGATGAGATGACATCAATGAGTCCTAATAGAGTTTGGAAACAAGTAGAACTTCCTTCTAATAATAAACCCATAGATTGCAAATAGGTATTCAAGACCAAGAAGGATTCTAAAGGAAAGGTTGAGAAGTTTAAAACTAGATTGGTTGTTAAGGGGTTTACACAACGTGAAGGTATTGATTATAATGAGACTTTTTTTCCTGTTTCCTCTAAAGATTCCTTTAGAATAATTATGGTCTTGGTTGCTCATTTTGATTTAGAATTGCATCAAATGGATGTCAAACCGACATTCTTAAATAGTGATTTGGGTGAGGAAGTTTATATGGTGCAACCAGAGAGTTTTAAAGAAAGTGGTAAGAAACACTTAGTTTGTAAGCTGAAGAAATCTATTTATGGTCTTAAAAAAACTTCTCGTCAATGGTATCTCAAATTTGATGAGATAGTTATTTCATTTAGTTTCACAGAAAATAAGATAAATCAGTGCATTTACCATAAGATCAGTGGGAGTAAATTTATTTTTCTTGTTCTTTATGTTGATGATATTTTGTTGGCTAGTAATGATATGAGGATGATTTGTGAAACCAAATAGCTACTCTCTAGGACTTTTGATATGAAAAATCTTGGAGAGACATCTTTTGTCTTGGGTACTAAGATTCGTCATGATCAGTCTCTACATTTATTAGGTTTTTCTCAAAGGGCCTATATTGATCATGTACTCAATAGATTTAATATGCAATCTTGCAAAGGTGGTGATACTTCTGTGGTGAAAGAAGATAAATTCAATAAGGAGTAGTGCCCTAAAAGTGATTTAGAGAAACAACCATAAATAATATTCCTTATGCAAGTGCAATTGGCAACTTGATGTACGTCCAGGTATGTAGAAGACCAGATATTGCATAAGTTGTTAGTGTTCTTAGTCGATATCTTTCTAATCCTAGGTGGGATCATTGGGTAGCTGTTAAGAAGGTAATGAAATACTTGTAAAAAACAAAGGATTATATGTTAGTTTATAGGCGTGTGGATGATCTCGAAGTAGTGGGGTATTCGGACTCTGATTTTGTAGGCTATCAAGATGATTTGAAATCCACTTCAGGTTATATTTTTATGCTTACTAGTGGTGCTGTTTTGTGGAAAAATGTTAAACAAACACTTACAGCTTTTTCTATTATGCAAGCTAAGTTTTTTGTTTATTATGGTGCTAGTACACAAGTTATATGGTTGAAGAATTTTATTTCTGGTTTGCTTGTGGTTGATTCTATTGCTAGGTTACTTCGAATCTATTGTGATAATAATATTGTTGTGTTATTCTCTAAGAACAATAAAAGCTCGAGTGATTCTAAGTATATAAAGATTAAATATCTTACAGTCAGAGACTTAGTAAAGAAAGGAGATATTGAGATTCAGTACATTAATACTGATTTAATGTTAGCTGATCCTCTAACCAAAGGACTTAGACCCATAGTTTTCAAGAAACATATTTGTGATATAGGTGTTGTGGAGTCTTTTGATGTGTTTGGTTAGTGAGAGTTCTGTGCTTGTAATTTAACATCTAAGTTAAATAATTTTGTTACATTACTTTTTCATATTTATATGAGTTGAGTATGTTGTGGTTGTTTGTTTTTATGTGCACATTCTATATATATATATATAATATGTTATAAGTTGTGTGTGGTGTGCTTAAAATTGGTGTGATTATCTTAAACTATGTTGGTTTTCAATTGTGTTTCTAGAAACAAAGGCTAAGACATATATTTTGTGTATTTCCAAAATGGAAATAAAAGTTTTATTATGAACCCTTGTAAATTTCTCTTGCTCGTTTGAGAATGTGTGAAAGAAAAATATTTGGAGGACTGACAAAGAAAATAGTGTATTGATCACATGTGAGTGTTATTTTCTTGCTACACTGGCATATCAGAATTCAGGTCAGTTAAGTTGTCAATATTTGTGACTATGGATTGGTACTATGTTAATAAAGGACATAACTACTGTCATGATCCGATAATGATAATTTAATGTAGACAAGATTGTGTTTAAAGTGTCATTTTATTAATAAATTATATGTTTTCTAAAATTTGTGGTCACATTTGAGTTTAAAGTATTCAGTTCGAGAGTCATTTTCAAAAATATTTTCTTTAATAAAATATGAAAATGTCATAATTAATATTGCCCAAGTGAGAGAATGTTGAAATTTTTTGTGTGGACTAATATTAATTATAGGTTTATTTTAATTATTTATAAAACAGACTGAATAATATAGTTTATTGATTAGTGGGAAGCCCAATTAAAATAGTGATCAATTGAGTTATAAGCTTGTGACACCTTTTGTGGGCCGATATGAAAGACGATAAGTGTAGGTCTATTTTAACATGAATCTGTAATGGGTGAGCCTATTAAAATTTATTATAAATAAACTAGGTCTTCTCTCCTGCCTTTATATTGATAACCCTAGTTACTAAACTCATTGTAGTTGTCTTGTGAGAAGGTCAAGGAGAGGAAGACCTAACTTTCGTTTGTAATCATTCTGATCTATTATCTCAGTGTTCAATTTTCAGTGATCTTGATTATAACGCAAAACGATTTGGGATCCAACGTGCAAATTAGTACGCAATTTATTTCCGCTTAATTGTTAATATTATTGTTCTAAATTTATGTACTAGATTTAAAAATTATTACATTATCCAGTATGTGGCAATCAAAGAGAAACAATCTTTCACAGTCTGGTTTCATGTCCCTTCGCCAAAGATTTTGTTGGCTATTATCCAGTGTGGGCTTTAGAGAGGGCAATGGTGTCAATTTCTTGGAGTGTTTGTGAGAAGGTCAATAAGAGGAAGACCTAACTTTCGTTTGCAATCATTTTGATCTATTATCTCAATATTTAATTTTCAATGATCATAATTATGACGCAGAACGATTTGGGATCCAACGCGCAAACAGGTACGTAATTTGTTTCTGCATAATTATTGATATTAGTGTTTTAAATTTATGTACTCGATCCAAAAATTATTACATTATCCAGTATGTGGCAATCAGAGTGCAACAATCTTTCACAGTCTGGTTTCATGTCCCTTCGCCGAAGATTTTGTTGGCTATTATCCAGTGTGGGCTTTAGAGGGGGCAATGGTGTCAATTTCTTGGAGTGTTTGTTGCACGCTTCAGTGAAGTTACTAAGGAGATGCTTTGTTGGGCACTATGGTCAAGCAGAAACAACTTGGTTTGGAATCAAGTTCACTCCACGCCTCACCAAATAAATTCTCAAGCTCGTATTTTTCTCATGAATTGGGCATCAATGCAAAACAGGGCTGAGGGCATGGGTGAGGATTGAAGACGAGATAATCAGCCCAAATGGCAGAAGCCGAAACACCAATGGACGAAGTGTAATGTTGATGGGCCTGTATTCCAAAACTTAATCAGTTGGGTTTTGGTTGGCTAATCAGAGATGAATGGGGAGGATTCGTGGCAACGAAGAATGGTTTTGTTGCATGTCCGATGGATCCCAAAATTGCAGAAGCTCTGAGTTTGCGGGAAACCCTTAGTTGGATCAAGAGTCGAGGTATGTGTAGTATTGAAGTGGAAACTGATGCTCAGGTTGTGTTTCATGCCATTGCAGAGCCTGAAGTTGATTATTCGTATTTTGGGCTTATTATTCATGACTGTAAAATTCTTTTGAGTGCTATTAGTAATGCACACCTTCAATTTGTTAAAAGGCCTGCGAATGTTGTAGCTCATTGCTTGACAAGAGCTGCAAATTCTATGTCTAGCTTTGGTGAGTGGGCATTGTCTCCATCATCTTTCCTTTCAGATGTATTACTTGCAGATTATTCTTAATGAAGTCTACCTTTTATTCTGAAAAAAAAAAAAAAAGAAGAGCAGTGAATGATCTTCATAAGGGAAAAAAGAAGTGTTGCATTTACTAGAGAGATTTATGGATGATTCACCGTACTAGCACTCGTATTCTAGACATATGCTACGCATTTGGGACAGGTAAATTCCGGGATTCGGATAGTCCTCAAATTTCAAAAATCAGTTTCATTTTATATATTATTAAACTTTATTTTGTGTCCTATCAAATTTTTAGGGTGAAATGATATAAGACGAAATAGATAAAATAAAATAATTTGATTCAAAATTGATAATTTTTATATTTTTTAAATATAAATATTAAATAAATATCATTCATTTAATATCTATTTAAGTCTAAAATTTAAAATCAAGGACCTCATAACGCAAAAAATAAGCATGCAAAAATTATAATATATTAATTATTTAATATATCTATCCTAAAATATGAATATATTATACCAATTATGTAATATAAATATAATAAAAATACGAAAAATAAGTCTACAGTTCTATATATATATATATATGTATAAAACAAAACAAAACAAAACTCGGTATAAAATAAATCAGAATAAAATAATATAGTTTTCAGTATAGATATAAATGTTACTTCATAATTATTTTATTTTTTTTATTTTGAAACAATATGAGATAAAAAATTTTAACTCTTTCAAGTATTTTTCATAATTAATTATTTTCAATTCGATTTTTGGTATCCCATGATATGTGCACAGCCCTAGTGTCATGAGATTTGCTGAGATTTCGATTTCACCTATAAATTTTTGTTAGGAATAGGGGTTTATTATCGCTTTATAAAAATGTCTTGAAATAATTTTTTAAGGTTGTTGGTTTGTTAGTTTTCTAAGTTGATTTATGTGTTTATAAGTGTTTGGGATTTTATGGCTTTATTGAAATAATTTTGGGTTTTAAGAAAACTGAGAAAGAAGAAGTGTTTGGGATTTTATGAGTTTGTTTTTCCATTTTTCTTTTATTCTAATAAATACAAAGTCAATTAATTAATATTGATAAATTTTATACATTATTTTAACATGAGAAAAAAAGAGAGAATTTTAAAAATTAATTAATAATTTTATGGTTTAGCTGGATATCAAAAATTGAGAGAGAGAAACATAATTATTTAAAAATTGAAAATTTAGTTTAAGTGGATTAATGAGACTATTAAAAATAATTTTAGCTATTTAGTTAAATTTCATATATGTCGTGACATTCTAAATTGAACTAAAATTAATATTAAAAAATAAAAATAATTTTTAATTACCAAATTTAAAATCTTGAATTGAAATTATAAATATCCTTAAAATTTTAAATTTTTTTAATTATTAAACCATAAATTTATGATAGTATCAATAAATATCATGTGCTTTGCTTGTATTGTACTAGAATATTTTTTAATTCATGTGCAACATAATTATAAATATTAATATATTACAAAATATTTATCAATTATAAAAATAGTATTTGATCACTTTAACTTATAATATTATTTATTATTTCATTATAATTTTTAAATAAAATATTACAAAAAATAATATTAAATATATAAAAAAGTAAATATTTATTTATTTTTAAGCTATTTTACGATTTCTATTGGAAAAAAGAAAGAGGCTATTGTACAATAATTTTGCGTTAAAGAAATTATAATTCAAGTACTTACTTATTTCACCAGTTTATCACATGGCTGCCGAATTAATCGTTTTCTGTAAAAATTTATCCCAAATTCTCTGAACGCTAATTACAACTGCAATTCTGAAGACGACGCGCTTCTCAAAATCCTGTCGAGGGCACAAATTTAAACGAGCAATTGCAGCTTTTAAGCGCCTTATTCGTCTTCTTTTTCGAGCTTTGAAGATTGAATTTTCGCTGGAATAATCAATAATTGGGCCTGAATCGATCGTTTATTGAATGCCGCGAAGAGCTCAAAGTTCGAGTCTTTATGAAGGACCTTTCTAAACGTCGAATTTGCAACTTTGGACGGCGTGGGATGGATTTTAAGTCAACATCGAAGCATGTTGGGGAGATTTTTCGTTCTTTAACTGCCGCGTGGTGATAGCAGCTCGTGTTTCGTACAAGCAATTTCAATTTCAGAGGGTATTGAGGCTTTGAAGCTTTTTTAGGGTTTGGATAAAGCTTCTTTGTGTTTTCAGGCGATGGATAGTAGTGGTGCGTTTATGATGGATACAATATTTTGTCTTTGTGTTAATTTTTGTGGCTTTTCGAGTTTCCTGAGTGAATTCTGCTTAAGTTTTGTTGAATTTATCTTTAAGTTTGCTAGAAGTAATAGTTGTCAAGATTGTGGAACTAAATTTAAGATTGTTCGGCTAATATAATTTTTTTTGTTGGGCTTGAGTTGATTAATTTCGTGAATTGGGTTTAGATTCCCTATTGAAGTTCAAATGTGAAATTCATGAATATTATTTCTTGTCAGGTGGTTTTTGAAGAATTTCATATATGTTCGCTGGGTTCATTCATAGTTGTTGTAAGTGTTAGACGGCTTGATTTCAAAGAGTTGCGATGGACTACGAGCTTTCTGATAGTAGTGGTGAGTTGATTTTAAGGTTTTGTTGTTTTCCTTCATTTTAATTTGCTTGTGTTTCTTGGGACCTAATTTCGTGGATTTTAGTTTACTTGATATGGGAAAGTAGAGAGTAGAATTAGATAGGAATAGGATGTTCGAGCATCTAAACTGAATTCATTGTTCAATGTTGTGAACATTATGCACTTTGAGATACTTAGGGCAGTGTCAAGATTTTCTTGATGTCTGAGAAAACTCTAAGAATTACTCTTGGGCCAATGTGTTGATGGTTTGAGAAATACAGAACAGACGATTGCATTACTTTGCTCATACTTGATGGATTACTATTGAGCTAATATGTTGATGGTTTGGGACACATGGAATTGAGGGTTGCATTAATTTGCTGGATGGAGTGATGGCTGGCTATGCCCTAATCTTTTCTTGTGCATTCATATGTTATTAGATCAAGGGTTTGTAAACCTTACAGCTTCGCATGACATTATATCATAAGAAGCAGGATGTTACCGGGCTTTGGCTCAAGCAGCAAAAAATGGGATTGAGTCAATGTGGTTTCTAGTTTTTGAATATTATCAACCAATGTCTTAGGATAAAACAATTTGTTTGGGGAAGGAATATCACATAGAAAACCAGGAAACATTAAGAAGCAGGCAATAAAAAATGAGAGCCTTTAAATATCTAGAATTTTCACTTCCATTGTTGAAGGAGTTTTATTATTGTTTCAATACCTACTAGCATATTTCAGCAATATAAAAGGACAAATTAGGCAAAACGATATCACTGGATAATAAATGTTGAAGGTAGTGCTCATAACGGTAACAAAACCTTGAAGTTTCATTATTTTCTTTTTCACCTAATTGCTTGATTGATAATATTAAGTTGGTATATAGTTTGTGTTACTTGTATTATTTTGTTTCAAGCATGCATTTGTGAGGATAGAGACTCTAAGTTTGCAAACTGCATTGATCATGTGGTAAAAGTTTAAATGTTGTATCTGTCACCATTTTAATGGCAGGAACAGACGATGACCTTCCACCAACACATCGAAATAGATTCCAGAGTGGGATGCGACCTGCTGGGAATGGAAGATCTGCAGTTGTGGGTCCTGCTCCATTATCTAGGATGCACAGTGATATGGAAACTCAAATACACAACATCGAGCAAGAAGCATACACTTCGGTCCTGCGGGCATTTAAAGCACAATCTGATGCCATCACTTGGGTATTGAATCACATGCTTCTTATATATATGATATTTTACCTTCTATAATTAAAAGGTAGATAAATATGAATGTGCTTTACAATAAAATGTCCCCCAGGAAAAGGAGAGTTTGATTACAGAACTAAGGAAAGAGCTAAGAGTATCAGATGAGGAACATAGGGAGCTCCTATCTAGAGTTAATGCTGATGATGTCATCTGCAGGATAAGGTCATACTTATTTCTTGGCATGTTAAGCTGAGCAGTTTTTTCTAAAAAATATAACAACTTCCCATCATTTTTGTTCTTTAATGGGAAAGTATAATAAATTATAATGCTAGGGAATGGAGGAAAACCAATGGGCTCCAAACCAGCATGCCAAGCACAGTCCAGCCTGCTCATGATCCCACACCTAGTCCTACTGTTTCAGCATCACGCAAGAAACAGAAAACATCACAGTCAGTCGCTTCATTGTCCTTGGGTGCACCCTCTCCTGCATTGCCATCTTCTCAACCGTCTTCATCAGCCCTAAGACGAGGTCCTCCACCAGGACCTACAAGCAAGAAGCCCAAATCAGTAAGTTGAATAGTATTACATTGTGAGGAAAGTGATGCATTATTTTTGCTTCCAATTCTTGGTTAACACGATACATTTTCTGCTGCACCCTCAATGAAGTCGATGCAGTACCCTTCTACAGGTTTGACTGGAAGAGCCCAGGCTGCTAATCGGCCAGGTTCATTTGCCGCCAACGAACCTGCAGAAGCTACTAGTTATGATCCACTGATTGGAAGGAAAGTTTGGACCAGGTGGCCTGAAGACAACCACTTTTATGAGGCTGTTATAACTGACTACAATCCAGCTGAGGTACATTTGATTTTTATTGTTGACCGTACAGTGTTTCATTGATTGTTTAGCTTCTTAAACATCACTATTTTCCTTGTATTTGCAGGGGAGGCATGCTTTGGTTTATGATATTAATACAGCAGATGAAACATGGGAATGGGTTAATCTCAAAGAGGTAAAGTTGTATCCTCAGAACTAATTATTTCAGTCTGTTTTGGTAATTGTCTTCTTATGTTAGTCCTAACATACAAGTGCTGAATGTTCTGAGTATCCTGCAAGATATAAATATATGTCCTAACATAAATTTTAAGGGTTTTCTTTTAAATTGTTTTTGTACATTTGAAAGCCACTAACAATTAGTGGGTCATTTATATTTCATGCAGCATTTTGCATTAGCAGTGACTGATGCTCTTCTGCATCTGACTTCTCCTCCTCCTATCTGTCACACAGAAACAAAAACAACCATTCAGTGCTTCTAGTTAGCAAGTTTTATTAGAATGATTAATAGTGCATATTCTCATTAGCCTCTTTGTCTCTTATGCAATTAGATGTCTATTTTCTTCCATTTGTTCTGTGATCTCATATGTTCTCATGGCCAAAAGCTTTCTACCTGATATCAAAATATGTGTAAATGTTAATTGCAGATATCTCCAGAGGATATCAGGTGGGAGGGTGATGATCCAGGAATTTTTCGTAGAGGTGGACGGCCTGGACCAGGCCATGGGAATAAGAAATCCGTGGCACGTGGTGGATCACTTGTTGGTGCTGGAAGAGGTAGAGGGAGCATGAAGGGGCAGTCTAGAAATAGAAAGGATTTCTCATTATTACAAAATGGTATTGGAAAACAGGCTTTGAGCGATATTGAGATACTTCACACAGATACTCTAATCAAGGAGGTGAGATGGAAGCTTGACCATTCCTTGAAACTGCAAGCAAATAGACATTTTCCCTAAATATGTATTTTTTACAGGTGGAAAAAGTTTTTGGTGCCAGCCATCCAGATCCTACCGAAATTGAGAAAGCTAAGAAAGTCGTGAAAGTAAGAACCAAGTATCTTGTCTCGGTATACTGGCTTCCCTTGCAGGCATTTTATAATCTATTTGATGCAGGAACATGAACAAGCTCTGATTGATGCAATTGCAAGGCTTGAAGATGCATCTGACAGCGAAAGTGGTAATATCTAATTGCACATTACCATGTCTATACAGTGTTCAGTAAAGAGACACTGACTACATATTGTATCATCTAATTGTTGTTTTTGGATATTCAGAGTTCACCTATAATTGTTGTGTACAATTTTACCATTTGACTAGTATGGTTTCAATTGAGTGCAAGAGAGAATGGGCTCAATGCCACATGATTATCTGGAAGTTCCTAACCATTTATTGGCTTTGCATTTTATTAAGTTTTGTATCTTCAATCCCCAATAGTAGAAGTTTCCATTTCAAGCTTCAGTGACGGGGATAGATAAATCAGACAAATCTTGCTGCAATATTTTACTTATCAATCCCATGCTATGGGTTGGCATAATTTCACTTTGAAAGCAATACAATATGTTTCTTCTTTTGTTTTGGCTTTTTTTTTTTGGGTGGAGGGAAAGCAGATGGAGAACATCTATTTTCTCACGGACAATCAATGGACCAAGACCGGGTATGGAGTAAAAGGCCCTATGATGAGATAGGCCGTGAACGTAGAATGACTGAAGATTCAGATGGCAACAAAATGGCGAGAGATGGTACAGTTGGACCTGTTGAACATCAAGATTGATGGCTATGACATATGATCATTAGGCACCAATAATAACCCCTGATTGTATCATAGGACTAATATAGTGACTAGCCCTGTTGGTTAGCATAGCATGTGGTTGGTTTCCTTTTGTAATTTTTATTTCATTGAATGTTGGAAAACGCTTATGTAAATTAATCTTTCTAGAGTAAATAGCCTATGACTGCAAAGATCTGTCTCACTATCTCTCCAATGTTTTCCTTCTAATATATGTAGCATCTGCAACCCACGGATTAAAAATTTAAACAAAAAAAAGGAAAATCAACCCACACAAACAATACACGCTACACAGCTATCACAGTAGGCAATCTGACCCATCTCAATTTAGAAACAACCTACAAGTCCTATAAAGATGCAACAAACGTAAGGATAAGGTTTGCCATCTGAGTATCATAAGCAGGACCTTCCATTTGGAAATGACCCGCTCCTTCAATTAGATATGTTTCAACGCGACCAGAGGCAGCACTCAGCTTGTTCTGCAGCTGCTTAACACTGGTAAAACCATCCCGGGTTCCCATAACAAAAAGTTTTGGTTTTGGAGACTGTAAAATGGCCTTGTGATGTCGCCCAAAAAGGATTGAAGCAATCATGCCAAAAGGGTATCCCAAACTTACATATCCAACCACTTCCTTGATCTCATCTGCTGCAGAACCTGCAATCGGTGCACCTGTGCAAGAAGGAATAAATAACATCCAAAATCAGTGAGCTACTCAAGTCCAGGATCTTGCAAAGCTAGTTCATACTAAACCATAACTCTATGCATTAAGTCAATAAGACAATATCCATTATTTATACAGAAATTGGTAGCAACAACTTGACCAGCTCCTGAAATAATATACGAGGAAAGCCCTTTCGCTATATAGTAAACTCAGGAGAAAAATCCTACAAATGACAAAATAAGAAACCATAGAAAAAAAAAATGACATGGACGATCATAGACATAGCAATAGACGTTGCTCGCAACATTGCTTTCTTACTTTTCTGGTTTGTTAGTCCATATGAGAGCCATCAAAATTTTTAGACCTTCTTTCCACCAAACTGGTATGTAATTATATGGTCAGAAGCATATGCTAGCTAAACACCTTTTGTAACATCATGATCTTTCCCTTTTTAAAGGGGAAAAAGGGAAAATTTTCAATTTGCTGGATATTCAATCAAGAGCAAAAGGGAAAGAATGCAGCCTATATTCTGGAATATAAGAAGTTATATCTGAATATGTAAATGATACATTAGAAACACAAATTTAAACAGAAGAACAATTATATTCAAGATAGTCTACACCTGAGTATTAAGCAGTTTTCTCACCTAAAACTCATCAAGAATATCTATATCAGAACAGACAAATACATGAAGCAAAGAAAATGATTAACATGCAAAACATCCCCGGATTACGTCATCATTCAAGAACCTTAAATAATCAAAATCCCAATTGCAGAATCAATTAAATAAAGCACAAGCCATAGTAATTATACGCATCCATATGAATTAGGATAATAAAAATCTTTCCACCACCAAATCCAATCACCTTCCTCGACCTCAAAAACATGATGTAACATGTAAGCAATACAAGAAGTGTCTAATAACTGCAACAGATTCACAAACGAATCAACGTTTCACAGATCTAATGAATCAACCATTAAAGCCAATCAAGCAAGCATCTTTAATCATTATCCAATTAACATAATTGCAAATCAAGAAAAACACCATACCTGCAGAGGAACCAACCAACAAAATCTTATCAGTAGATAAGTTATCACAAACCCATTTGCAGACAGCAATAACGTCCTTAATTTCCGAAAACCCAGTAAGAGAAGGCCTTCCAGTGGACCTTCCAGCGCCTCTCATGTCAAAGGTAACAGCCCTATACCCCTTCTCCGCCAACCCAATTGCTATTCCTTTTAAAAGAGCTTGACAACCACCCAAGATTGAATATGGATGGACAAGAACTATCACCAACTTGTCTTTGATCGAATCTTCTTTGGACTTGAACAGCCTTGCCCGGAGTTTCACTCCATCACTGGTCTCTACTGTGGTGGACTCAACTGTATAGTTTGACATAAGAAAAGATCCAAAAAAAAAAAAAAAAAAGAAAGCTCAAATATTGAAGAAATGGGGGTGTTTGATGGATGAGGCGCAGACTCGTTGATATACAAGTTGTTTGTGTAATAAATTGGAAGTGGTTTGTTAGGTGTAATTTCGGTGAACTGAGATTGGCTTTCAATATTGCATTTATATTAGTAAAAAGTTATTTACAATTTTTATATATTTATGTTTACGAATTACTTGTAATTTAGTTCATTTCACATGATGATCCACCCTTTTTCACTTATTTTTAAAAATTAATTATTTTAAAAAATTTTATAAAATTTTTAAAATCATTTTGTAAAAGCAATATAGCTGTTTTTTTAATTTTTATAACAAAAATATAATTTAATGCTTGATATATTTTTAGATTTTATTTTAAATATTAAATATTATTTTTTATTTTAAATAATTTTATTCTTTTTAAAGTTAAAAAAGACTGAAAATATAATTATATATCTTATTCAAGAGAACAGTAGAATAAAATGTAATAATCTTCAAATAATATACGCTACTTTAAAATGTATCCACAATTTAAATACAATATAATTTTAAATTCATAAAAAAATTGCTATGTGGCTGTCGTAAAATACATTTAAAAATTAAATAATTTTTTAAACTAAAAAATCAAATAAATAGTTTTAATAAAATATAATTTATAATTTTATAGATAAAATTTTGTTAAAATACATTGATAAGTAATATTAATAAGCTCAATTCTTATAGTAAATGAAAGACGCCAAATTGAATTGACATATTTAATTAAATAGTACATTGAAATAATTATTATAAAATCACATCACAGGTTAGAGAGTACTCTAACATAATCTATATATAGAGAGAGAATAAAAAAATATTTGTAATTTTATAATTAAATTTAGTTAATAATAATAATAATAATAATTTATAAAAAAAATCATAATGTATGTGTATAATAGCTTATATACGATAGAATATTTTGTAGAAAACCTATCGGTTTAAATTATAATTTTTACATGTATAGTTCTATGTATAGGTAAGAAAAATAATTACAAGGAGTCATAAAAGTTATTTTAGAGTCATATAATTTGTATGTTTAATACATAGATATTCATTATCTAAAATCAATTACATATTTATATAAAATTTTATAGCAATACTATAAATAAGGAAAAGTTAAAAATTAGAATACTAAATTTTACAGAAAAAAAGATTATCAATTTGTGTAATATCTATAAAAATGAAAACTTTTTTTGTATGAACTATTAATAAATATTAAAAATTAAATGTTTAGTTTTATATATATATATATATATATATTCACATATGTTGTATTAAAATTATTACACAAAAGAAATACTATTATATTAAAAATGATATAAACTATCATTTGTAAAAAGATATTACTTGATTATTTTACTGCGATAATATTATTAACTATTTCATTATAATTTATTTTAAATAAAAAATTTTACAAAGTGATAATAAATGTATAAAAAGAAAATAAACAATTATTTATTTTTAAGCTACTTTACAATAATTTACATTCCATTTATTATGAATTCATTATTACTATTGAATTCATCGTTAAAATTTTAAATTTTTTTGAAAATCAATTGAAATTAATATGAATAAATGTTTGGAATATATTAAATAATTTTTTATTTTATCAAATTTTATAATCAATTCATTTTTTAAAGTATGAAATCATTAAAAATAATATAATATAAAATTTCACAAATCATTTTTAAATAAAAATTAAAAATAATATCATTTTATAATTAATTAATATATAAAGTTTTAATATATTATAAAAATAAATATATAATATGTGACGGCTAATTAGTAATAATTATAATTCAAAATAAGATATTTGAAATCAAATTGTTCATTAAATTAATTATTTATTTATTTTCAAATTGATTGCTTTGATTAGCTTGATCAAATTTTATTTAATAATAAATAAAATTTAAAAATTATAAAAAAATTAAAAAATGATACATATTTTTAAGAAGCTAAAAATAAAAAAAAATAATAAATTAATTATTTAATTCTTAATTCAATCGATGAACCGTGGATTCGATATTGCTTTTGAATGATCTATTGCGGACACGATAGCCGTGCGATTTCCATCCGATATTCAAAATAGTGCTTCGGAGGTTTTGACGTTTTATGCACCGAATTATAACTAAAAATACAACTCTATTATACTCTATCCCCACCACTTCTGTTGCTTCCTTCCAAACTCTCAAATCCCACCCCCCCCCCCCCCCCCCCCACTTTATGCGCCATGGAGTCTCTAAGCTTCCGCCCCACAGTCACCGCCTCCGCTGACGTTTCGAATCTCCAAAAACCCCGAAATCCCTTTTTTTCTCTTCCCAAAATACCCTTCTTTTTCAAACCCCTAGATCCCAAATTCCCTACCCTTACCCCTCTCAAATCCTCCTCCTCTGCAGCTCCTCTCTTCCCTATAAACCCTACCCCCGCTGCTGACTCCACCTCCTCCACTATCTCTCCCTCCCTCAAATCCCTAAAACATCGCCTCCAAAATGGCGAAACACTTTACGGCCTTTTCCTCCTATCCTTCTCCCCCACTTTCGCGGAGATCGCTGCTCTCTCCGGCTACGACTTCGTCGTCGTCGACATGGAGCACGGACCCGGAGGAATCTCTGACGCCCTTACCTGCCTTCGCGCTCTATCCGCCACTCATACGGCAGCGATTCTGCGGTTGCCAGAGAGCTGCCCTACCTGGGCCAAGAAAGCCCTAGATGTCGGCCCACAAGGGATCATGTTCCCGATGATCGAGAGCGCTAAGATGGCGAGGAAAGCGGTGTCGTATTGCCGGTTTCCACCTAATGGTATACGGGGTTCAGCGCATACGGTCGTTAGGGCGTCTAAGTACGGGATTGATGAAGGGTATTTAAATAATTACGAAGATGAGTTGCTGATTATGTGTCAGGTGGAAAGCGAAGAAGGGGTTAAAAAAGCGGAGGAGATCGCTGCAGTTGAGGGGGTTGACTGTGTGCAGATGGGGCCGTTGGATTTGAGTGCGAGTATGGGGTATTTGTGGGACCCAGGGCATAAGAAGGTGAGGGAGAAGATGAGAGTGGCGGAGAAGGCAGTGTTGGGGAGTGGTGGGACCTACTTGGCGGGATTGGCGATGCCCCACGACGCGCCTACTAATATGAAGGCACGTGGATATCGTATGGTGTCGGGTGCGGTTGATGTGGGGTTGTTCAGGAGCGCTGCGGTGGAGGATGTGAAGAGGTTTAAGATGAGTTTGGTTGATGATCAAGGGTCGGATGGTAAGGATACTGATGAAAAGTACTGGAGCGAATGAATTTGTAATTTTTTTTTTTTTTTTTAGGGGGGGAATAATTTATGGGGATTAAATAATTATATTTGGTTTGGTGTATTGTTTTTTTTAAAAATATAAATATGGTTTGTCCGGCTTCAACTTCAATGAAGATTAGCCATCTTATAATTGGGTTTGAACGGGAGGATGGAGAAAGTTTGGATGAACTCAATTCGTGAATTATACTTATAAATTTTTTATTAAAAATATGAGATATGATATTTTTTTTATTTAAAATTTATTAATCTAAGTTAACTCTCCACACTACAATTACGAATCCTGTCGAATTTTTGCTACCTATCGCCTTGAAATGCGAAGCAGGTTGGGTGGAAAATTTTTCGTCCTTTTAACTGGCGGGCAGTGATAGAAGCTCGTGTTTCGTTTGAGCAATTGTTGCAAACGCTAATACACTTTTAAGATTCTTAGGGCATTGACTGGTTTTTCTTGGTCTCTGAGAGAAGGACTCTGAATTACTCTTGGCCTAACTAATCTGTTGATGGTTTGAGAAATATGGAATACAGGATTCCATTAATTGCTCAAAAGCTATGGATTAGTATTTGGCTAACATGTTGATGGTTTGGGATATCATGGAGTATAGGATTGTATTAAGGTTAGGGATCAACATAGATCGGATAAAATTGGATATTTTAAACAAAATCATCTAATTGATTCATCAATATAATTTTTAGTTTTTCAAAAAACTAATTGATTGCATGGTACTATTATAATAATAAATTTAATATTATTTTATTAAATTATTAGTTAATTAGTTGAATTATCATTTTATAATAAATTATTTAAATTTTATTGTATGTTTATTATATTATTTTAACTTTTTTATAAACTCATCTTATATTCATTATAAATATTAAATTTTTGTATTATAAAAATATTTAATTTATGAATTTTTTAAAAAATACTTAACTAATAGTTATATATATTATTTATTTTTAAAATTTAAAATATGAAATATATTTATTTGCTTAAATTTTATGTTTGTATTGATAATAATATATGCACAAACAATTATCACTAATACTTTATTGTCTCAAAAAAAAGTTGTTACTTTTCATTTTTCACATTATTGAAGAAAATACATTAAATATTTTGCCAACACATATATATTTTTATCTATACCCTTAATTATATTAATCAAACAATTAATGTATTTTACCTAACTTAATAATTAATAAGGATAAATTAAAAAAATGATTATAAATATTTTTAATTTAACAAGGGTGGTCCTATATTTTAGGATATCTTAAAAAGAAATTGTCGATAATTTTTTTGAAACGGATGAAATAATAACTTTACTACACACTTAATAAAATATTAATTAGCATTAACAATAGTAACTAGAAATCAATTATCAGCAATCTAACTATCAATAGTAATAATTAAATCAAATTGGCTCTTTACACTTTCTCCAGGCAAGATAAATAATATTGAGATTTTATCGCTGTATCTAGGAGGGATTGCAACCTTCTGCATTCTTCTTTTAGTTTTGGGTTATTGTCTGTTCTCTTGCCAACTTGCGTTCATGAGATTAAAACCAGTTATGCTGCTGATCCTATGGCTAAGGACGTCATTCCAGCTTTGTTAATAAATGACATTTCCTATTTCCTGATTTATCACAACCTATTATTCCTATTTCCTTCCCAAGTTGGAGTTATATCCCCATGGATTGTATTAGAAGGTTGCATAAATCGGAAGGAAAAGACACCATTTTGTCATCGTTGATAAATTTTCCAAGTATGGACATTTTTCTTTAATCTCTCTTTCACTCTTATACAGTGGCCAAATTACTTCTTGATGCTGTGTACAGACTTCATGGTAAAACTTTGGGAGTTGGCCTTAGCCCAAGTATAGCGTGTCAACCCCAAACTGATGGCCAGAGCGAGCGCCTATGAAGTGTTATTTGAGATGTATGATATTTTATAAACTCCATAAAAGGCCTTTTTTGTTAGCCTTAGCTGAGTGATGATATAATATTTTGATAAGTGATAATCTTATTTTATAATATGACAAATAAATTTCATTAATTAATCAAAAAAATTTAAAAATTAATAATATAGAAATTTCTTTACATAAAAGTAATTTAAAAAATTGAATAATATAGGATATTTTTCACATTGATAATAATTAGCATTTAATTTCTTATATAATATGGAAAAAAGAGATAAAATTATGAATTTTTATAAAAATTATATTGTTATTAAATTTATTATATTAATTAATTCTAATTGTTGATTATATTATTTTATTCACTTGACAATAACTTTTTATCAAATAATAATAAATTTTAATTATTATTTATATCTTATTTTTAGTCATTCAACTAGTTAGTTAATTATTTGATAAAAATAAAAATAAATTTTATTTAAAATTTATCATTATAATTATATCATATAATGGACTTGTTTACATGTTTACGACTATTGATAAAAATCATGTACTAATAAAAAAAATTTTAAAAAAAAATTAAAAATTTTACTAATATAATATTATATATGATGATAGCAGTATCTATATAAAATTCCTTTAAAATTTTCAAATATGTCATAAAAAAAAATCAATTGCAACATAAAATTACTGTGCTTAAACCACTCTGTAACTTGTTCCTAACCTAAACCGAAAGTAGCAACAGAGGATTTATTAAGCCATCCCTATCTACTCTCAACACGGCAATTTCCAACCACCAGAAGAAAAGAATTGATCACAAAAGTCTGCATCAATATCCTAAGCAGCAAAGATAATCCGATGTGTAGCACTTGCAATAGCCCTCAGAAGTCTTCTCCCTTACAAAATCTTGAACCACTGCATGAGAGATTTATGGAATCGGCGTGAATCATTTCCGTTTGTGCGTGGTTTAAATACATAAAATTTACCCTTACTATCTTTTTTTTCTTCTTTTTTTTTACAAGTTACAGAATACGATCATTTTTCCGCCCAATTAACAAAATTTTAATTTGTTGGATTGAATATTCCTTTGTACAAACCAGTGGGAAGTTTGTGCTCATTTAATAGAGTTTTTCATTTAGAAACTTTGGCATAATTTCTTTTTACTCAATATCATTTCTTATCCTTCAAATGCTCTGTATATATGCAATGGCTAGCACAACCATTCTTCTATAAATTCACAATATAAATCTCATTCTCTCTTTTTTCTACCTTCTCTTCTTTACCTAATGAATACTAACACAAAAATTTATAAGCGCAGCAAAGAAAAAATTTTCAAAAAACAAAAACCCTCTCATCAATAATATACATCATACAACCATCACTAATATCACCTTCTAGACCTCTTCTTTGCCCTCCCACCACTCCCAACCCCTACCTCAGAACCACTATTATCTCTCCCTCTCTTTCCGGTCCCACCACCAGACTCCACAGTACTCTTTGGTGGCCTTCCCCTTCCAAATCCTCTCTTTGCTCTTCCACTCTCTTCTCTTGCCCCTCTTCCTCTTGAACTCCTTGTAACCCTTTCAGTAATCCCATCTCTATTATTCCTTCCTCTTCCTCCTTTCTCTTCTTTTACTTTGGCATTTTTACTTTCTTCCTCCGAAGAATCATTATCATTATCATCATTGTCATCATCATCCTCCGCAACTTCACTTGGTGAATTTTGTTTCATTCTTTTCAAGAAGCTTGCTGCTCCTTGCCTTTTCCTTGTGGTACTGCCTTTCTTTTCCACCTTCATTTCCAAAGCATCATGTGAACTAAGCTCGTTACCGCCATATTGATGCTTTAGCTCCCAATTCTTGTTGCTCTTATTAGAGTTTCTGTTACCAGACACTGATCTCTCCTTTGTCCTTTTCTTTCTTACGCCCTGATCCTCTATCTTAGCAAATGAACTGTCAGTTTTTTTCTCAACCACCTTTCGTT
Organism: Omphalea diandra; assembly: GCA_949677035.1. Lineage (NCBI taxonomy): Eukaryota > Viridiplantae > Streptophyta > Magnoliopsida > Malpighiales > Euphorbiaceae > Omphalea > Omphalea diandra. The sequence continues at coordinate 11,691 of CATIWR010039421.1, read as the reverse complement.
TCTCTTCTATCACTTTATCTTTTTTGTCACCCTTTTTACTAGCGTTTTCAGAAGTTACTTTTGCAGACTTGCCTTTGCCGCACACAACAATGGTAGAAGAAGATTTGTTGGATTTTGAAAACGAGACAGGTTTAGGTTTTTGCTTGGTTTCAGGTTTCACGTCGACAGGTTGAGGTTGAGGTTTTGATTTTGGCTTTGGCTTTATTGGTTTTTGAAGCTTCTCCTTCATTTCCTTCAAAACTATAGCTCGGAGTTCACAAGCTGCAAGATTTTCGGCTGAACTTTTTCTGAAGAAAATGATTGCATTGTTGAATAGGAGGAGGAGATCTCTGAAGCTTTTTTGGATGCAAGCAGCGTAGATCCCCTTATCAAGTCTATATTGAATCGTTTGGAGATCAATGTGCTGCCGGATCAAGTTTCTGTACCTTTCGGATTCCTACAAAAATAAATAAATAAATGCAATTACTCGTTAAAAAGCATTAGATTACACTCTTAACTAAAGTTCCATTATGTAAGTTTTTATTGCCTATTCAGCCCATAAGACCATAGTATTTGTGGGTCTTCCACCAAAAAATTAGAAGCCCAAATATTTATATAAATAAAATTTTGCAAATATTGTTTTTTTTAATGAGATATGTATAAATATAAAAAGGTAAGTCCTTCCTTAAATCATAATAAATTATAGTATATAATATATAAAGTGGTAATATCATGCCATACAATATCGAGAAAAAAATGGCAAAATAATAATAATTCAAAATTTTTAACATTATACATTGAATTTCAAAAGGAAAAACATTTAAAAACGAAGAATTGAAATAGAACTTTGAAATCATATCAGTCAATAACTTAAGAGCACGTTTGATCTTGCTATTGAAAAAAATCTGATTTTAGAATAAAAATAAAAAAATTCACTTAGTTAAATGATAATAAATTTTTTCGATATATATTTTGTGAGAAAAAAAATAACTGTAAAGTTAATATTTGAAAAATTTATTAATAATAATTTTTTAATCTCCAAACTCATTAAAAATCTATAATCATTTAAAAATAAAATTTCTTTTAATTTTTATTTTAAAATCAAAATTTTTAAATAGCAATACCAAACACAGCCTGTAGCCGTCTTACTCATACTGCTCCCAATCTCCTAATGGCACGTCCTCTATACGCACACAGATGTACAAACTTATGTTGACGTCAAGCACTTGGCTAGCCGAGCCGATATTCTGCAGCCACGTCACGCGTACATACAAAGTTCATATTTTACTACTAATTTTCAAGTATTTGTAAGGCCAATATTCTCTGAAAACACGTATCCTCGATATTTTTCCCGGCCAATGACTGGCGCCTCTCATCTCACTCTGTGGGGTTCTAGTGCTTTGATGACTAGGAAAATCTCGTAAACTTGGCACTTTTTTTTTTGTCTTTTACCTCGCTCATTCGGAATATATATACATATGAAAAAATTACTCAGCCACCCCTGGACTTAATTCATTGATAAAAAATAATTCCCGTTGAATCAAACACGGCCTAGTTATGACAGATAACATGATTTAAAGAAGAATTAGTTCATCAAAGTTTCGGTATGATGGTAGCCAAATTTAAGAAGGCTGCTGGCACCAATATCTTCCCTGAAAGTGTTCTCACCTGTGACACTATGGTAATTGGTTGAGTAATTGAGTACTTGGTCTTCAATAATCAGGATCAAACTAGATTCAAAGATGAAAAATCATTGAAAACTACAAAATTTAAAAAGAAATATTAATTGAAAAATTAAAGGCTAAAAATGAAAAAAAATATTGTATATTAATAAGAGGTTCTTTTAATATTTCCAATATATAGGAAATGTTGAAATATTTTTGAGTTATTGTTGGGCGTGATGGAGAAGTCGCTGCCCGGCCGTAGCAAATGTTCCACATCTATCACACATACAGATGTTAGCTTATGGACGGTTATTTTCTTTTGATGAGAAATTGAGGAAACAACCCCCCCTCTTATTCAAAAAAAAAAAAAAAAAAATCTTTTTAAAAAAAGGAAAACATAAACTTTTTACATAAGAGAATATCTACGTTAAAGTTGAAAAGATTGTTGCTATCAAACCCGAAAAAAGAAAGCAATAACCGTAGCGTATTTGAAAATATATATACGAGACAATATTTTGTGTAGGTTGGTCTCAGCCGATACAACATGTGTCCGTCAAAAACCCTTAACCATTTATTTTTCCTTTATTGTTTCAATGGAGCGAGGACGTCAAACATTCTTCGTCAGAATATTTTAAGAAACATTTTTTTTAAATAAATAATAACTGCTTTAAGGTGTCAATACCCGTATCTTTTACCGTACGCGAAATGATCACGTTGTTTTCAAAACTCTTAACTGGACCCCACAGAGATGCACTGCATCATGGCCACTCTTTCTGCACCAAACAGATCAACAACGCCCAGCACCCGAATTGCTAAGGCCTGTACGCCTATACACAAATGAACATGGCAGGCAGGAGGCTTCAAGCGCTTCAAAAATAGTTAAATTCCGAAGGCGGTATATATAACCGCTTTTGAATGACATTATGTGATTGGCTTCATTAGTAATTTCAAGTGTTTTTTAATTTCAATTTTCAAGTTTTTTTTTTTTTTTTATAGAGAATTTTTTTAATTTAATATTCTATAGAAGTAGATAAAATACCTGGCTTCGAAGCCGCCGCTCGAACACTGAGCCAAGCCGATGAGACCTAATGATCCCAAGGAGCCTAACCAACTGCTCAGATTTGACGGCAGGAATCCGCTTAGTGGCGGGAGAAATCTCATCACCACCCTCGGGCTCCTCTCCGCTGCTACTAGCAGTACCGTTACGCACCCTACGCTGCCTGTTCTTGGTCTTGAAGGACAGGCTGGCTGAGCTTTGCACGTCACTATTTTGCTTCTCCTTATCCTTCTCCTTCTCCTCCCGCTTCGTGTCGCCGAGCCTCATTTTTATTTCACGTCCCTTTTTATTTTTAACCTTCGCTATTTTATCAATATCCTCATCATCAACGTCTTCCAATTTACAGTACCGCTCACACCCCGGGTCGGGTCGGGCACCAATAGGAGTCTCCTGAATTTTATTATCCGGTTCAGGTTTAATATCCGGTTCGTCCTTTACGGCGTCGTTTTGTTCTGTAACCATTGCAGCGTCCGTTTTTTGTTGTTGACCTGTGGAATTGGACTCGTTGAATGATCGGTCATCGCGGTCATCGCCGGAGTCATCACCGACGGCGGATTTTCCGGCGATCTTATGCATAGAAGGTTTATTCTCTGTTTTCAGATCTGCGTCTTCCTTCACGCTTCGCTCTCTTTCTTCCTCTAATCTCTTCACCTTCAATTCAAGCGACCTGCAAACAACAAAGCGTAAATCCTCAGATCTCAAGAAAAATAGCCGACTCGTAGAATCGGATCTTCAAAGCAAACGGGGATTTACACGATCGAGACGTCCCGTTGTTGGACCTCACGCCGAAGCTCTTCGACGCGAATCTTACGCAGTTCGTCGACCATGGACAACAAGCTGGCAGATGTGTCGTTTCGAGACATGAAACGGCGTTTGAGGTCGTCGAACTTGTCTCTACAGTGCTGAGAAGTGAGACTAGAGAGAGCAGAGGTTTTGTTCTGCACTTCCATGGCTATAGATTCCCAACTATCGGTGCCGTGGCGGTTCACGGCGCAAGCCAATAAGAGCTCCTCCAAAGTGCCCCACGAGTACGAGCTCGTTTCAAATTCCCTCGCCATCATCTTTCATATTATATGTTTATTTTTAAAAAAAATTTTAAAAAAAACAACTAGGGTTTCTGGCGTTTAGATTGACATATATTGTGTTGTGTTCGTTGTTGATGGACGACGATGGTTTTAAAAAAAATATATTTTATCAATTTATTAATTTTCTCAACTTCATGACTTTTTTGGGTTTGCAGAGCCGCGGCTGTGTGTTTTGCTGCTTCTTTGTTCTTCGCGGGTTGGGTTGGGTTTGGTTTTTGCTGCTTGCCAAGAGTTTTGGGCTTTTAATTAATTTGGAGCTCTCTCGCTCGCACGTCAAATGGTTTTGGGTTTTTCCTTTCCCCCCTTATTCTTCGCGTATGTGATTTTGCGAAAATGCCCTTAGCAGCTACAGGTGTCAGAAGATTTGGCGGTGGAAATGAGTCAATCATGAAATCATCAACCTTGTTCAGATGAGCCGTGCCGCTATGATCGAATGGTCACAATCATTTTACAATGGATATGAAGTTCCCTAACCAATTGGACACTATATTATTTATCGGTTCACAAATTAATATCAAATAAGAATTTTACTTTTGTTCACAAATAAACGTCAATTAAAAAATTAACACAAAAGAAATAAAAACTTAAATTTACCCTTAGCTTTAATTTTATTCATTTTCAAGATAATAGAAGTAATTTCTCATAGTTACATACTACTCGTGCAATTAGTATAAAGGGAATACCAAAAGCCATCCAAATGACTATAACCAGTATTCTTATGCCACAAATATGATGATATGAAATTGGAAGAGAAAACAAAAACTGAATTGGCGAAAAACACCATGGCAAAGCAAGGGCACGAGATGAAGAGAATGTGAAATTTGAGAAGAATTTCAACTTGAATTTACCAATTGAACATGATTTTGATATGAACAAAATTCTATATGATGAGGAAAACTTTCTGAAGCAGAAAGGCTACAACATTTCATTTGGAATATGATAAAGATATAAATTCCAAAATTATGATTGGTTTGGTATGACAAAAAATTACATGAGGTGCTTCTGAAACTTAGTGTGTGTGTGTCTTTTCCTTTTGTACTCTATTATGATTGTATTTTTTCTATAAACAGTCACTTCTATTAGTGTTGATTAAGCTTTTAAATTCTTATATTACTAATAGGCTTCTTCTAGATTATTGTCTTTAAGTGATTAATGAATATAAGATTGAAATTTTGGATAAAAGACTTGAAGTTTAGTGGATAAATTAGCATTTGTTATAAAGCGGTGAAGTTGATGTGCAATATTGAATTTTCATTGTACTTTGTTTCTCTGTTATAAACTCATTTAGAACAAAATCACACCATAAAATTAAACTTCAGCTTTTTCATTTCTATATATTTTTACTTACTATTGCATGAACTACTACTCATTAATCCTCCTAAGAACCACTTGTAGCAATGTCGGATTACATTTTATTTTTGGCGGAAAGCGTCCTTATCTTTCCAATGATCCTTTCTTAATATGCGAAAATTTGTAATTATTATATCCTTTTACCTTCATGGTCTCCACCATGCACAATTGCAAGGTCAAGAATATTCAATTTCATAACATCGCTGAGAATTCTTAAAATGCCACTTTAACAAAACCAACAAAAGCAGTTATATTCTTTGGTTCTTGTATTGAATTGACTAGATGGCATGAAAGAATCCAAGATTCAATATGTTCAAGTCCAGAGACTTTGGTCGTTGGCAAATCAATCGAATATCAAAACCATCTTGCTTAGCAACTTCACAAAAAAGAGGATCATTAAGGGTCAATGTGAGTTAGAGCGCTCTCTTGTTAGATGAATATCGGATTCCCCATATCTTCTCTTGGCCACTTAACGCGGATGGCAGGAAGAACCTTTTCAATTAAAAAGTTCTTATGACATCCTTTTTAATTGATGTGATCAGCTTCATCGTTAATGTCCCTGCATCCCGATTTACACTTCTCCTTGGAGCAACTTCATAAGTGACCAACGGAAAGATTCCAATTTTTCCATCAAATATGCAATTCCTATGTTCATCTTCCCTTGGACGAGCAACAACAGTTAGAAACATAGTATTAGGAATGAAATTTGTGCTCTTACATGTGCGTAAAGCCTCATCTTCAAAATGGTGAAGATTATAATTATGAGTTTTCTTTGTCAACTTAAACCATTTTTCATATATATATATATGGATGATGTTATGCATTGCCACCAACACTGGGCAATCAAGTATACTTCTTGGGTCAAGCATTGGGATGCACCATCTGAGTCTAGCTTTCTTGTTCTCATATGTCAAAAATGGCTTTACTTTAAGGCACCTGACTTAAAACGGTTGTACAAGGTGGTTTTCCCCACATTAAGAGCAATTGACAAATCCATAATGGTTGTCTGTCTCGATAAAGGAATGTCACATATCTTGTTTGTATCAATCTCAATTCTCTTGTGACCATAATCCTTGCTTTTCTATTGGAAACATCAATAAGATCACCACATTTTTACAATCTTTTCCATGCTTCCAAATACGATAAACTGTTTGTGTGCCTACTGAACATAATGAAGCAACTTCCTCTACAGTACTACGACCCCTTTTTAATTTTCCACTAATACTTCTCATAAGTAAAGTTTCATATATTTCCTGCCACTTTGTTTTAGATGTTTTTCCATTTTTTTGCCAACAAAATTACTCATTAATACCTTTATCAAATTTCATTACAAACTAGCAATAAAAAACAAACTAAGTTGATAAATTCTGCTAGTTTGTTTAATACAAATAGCTTAATTAAAATCAAATTGGTAGAGAATAAATATTTGAAAATAAAATGAAAATGAGTGGGATAGTAGGAAAAAAATTATAAAATTTATCAAGATTAGGAGGATCATTGTTGGCAATGGTGTTCGTTTCATTCTCTAAATAACTATCGAAATCATCACTTAGAGGACAAATATTAAGGTCGATATATGGATCAAGATTTTCTGGGCAAGGATTCAAATTCAAATCAATATCTGGATGATCAAATGATGTTGCTCCAACGACATGAATGGTTAAGTGAATTGGCAGAGCTTCATGATCTTCATCAATGTCAATATTTTCTCCATAAGGATTCACATTCAAATCAAAAGCTTGATGATTAAACGGCATTAATGATTGGTTGAACTGTAGGAGTAAAGGCTTCACCACATTGATATTCAAATCAATTTCATGTAATGGAGTGCGTTGATTAAAAGCCATGTGTAGAATTTTTTACAATGATATGTTATGTTTTTATATAGAGAATGAAATTAGAAATTGAAATAAAAAACAAAGTATGGTGCCAAGTAAAAATTTCAAAATTGTATTCATAGAGGAAGGGAGGGACGCGCATTCAAATTTCTAGAGGTACTGTCTTTTTTCTCGATTCTCAAATCGTGTTTTTCTAGTTTCAAAAAAATTCGTGTTTTTTTCTCTTATGCAAACACTCCACAAATATTTTCGACCAATGAAAACTTGTAGCATGTAGTTGGTGAATTTGATAACAATAAGAATATGAGCAGTACTAAGAGTTTTAATAGGAATTCCTATCATTAGTTGGAGTTTTAATGGGTGTAATTGTCAAAAAAAGAGTTTTGAATTGTGTACACATTGAAGATTAAAAAAAAAAAAAGAATTTGTCAGAGTAAATGATATTTTAATAACGGTAAAATTATTCATTTAAGATAAAGTTGCGATTACCTTAAAAATTATGAAAATTTCATAATTTTTAAGGTAATACTTAAATACTTAAAAATAAATATTTGACACTTATTTGTGAATGAAGAGAGTATATATTATCCTATTTTTAGCTGTCTTAGAATGTTTTTATTGTATTTTTATTTGACATGCAAGAATCAGTAAAAAAACACACACACACAACTGGAATTCTTGATTTCATTTCAAAATAATCACATAAATGTTGTATTTTGAGATTGATCTCTCTTTTCAAAAAAATAAAACTTAAAAAATTATTTCGCATGATGTTTAATCAATTTGGTTGCGGATTAGATAACATTAACAATGTGTCTTCATCCCCCCGTTTAAAAAAAAAAAAAAAAAAAAAACCCGCTAACAATGTGCCAGAAATAGCACTCTCCGAAGAGCAAACTTTAGGCGGAGATGTATGCCTTTAAGTTTTGAGTTTTCCAAGGTGTCAAGGAAAAAAAGAGCTTTTCATTTTTTTAAAATTTAATTTTACCTTTTTTAAACTTAAACGAGTAAATAGTAAAATTTTAAACTTTTATTTTCATGAACTTTGCCTCCATTTGTTTTATGAAAAATATTTTAAAATTTTAATGTTTAATGTATTTTGAAAAACTAATTAAAAAATATTATTTAATCTATAAAAATCAAATTATTTTTAAAGAAAATAATTTTGTCTTTTTAGAAAAATAAGACATTGTAAAATTTCAATAAATTTATTTAAATAAAAAAGTAAAACATATAACTACATATTTGTTAATATATTTATTATTACTAATCATTTTTAATTATCAATATTCATTACTAATCGCTAATTATTAGTGACATTGCGAATAATTGGTAGAATGCACCTAAATTTTTATTTTCAATATATTTTTTATATTAAATATTAAATAATATAAATATCAAGTTTTTATAATATAAATTTATTATAATATTAAAAATAAAAAATTTAATAATTTTCTATTAAATTTCAAATATTATAAAATATTTTTATATATCAATTATTTTTTTATGAAACAAATGGTTACTTGATGTTTCTCTAATCTTTTTTGTCAACATTTGTTTTTTTTTTTTTAATGAGCAAAATCGTCAATATTTTTTAGAAAGGTGGATAACGAAGAAGCAATATAAAAATTATCTAAAATATATATTTAAATGTACAAAATTTTTGTAAATTATAAATAGTTTAATTTACAACTAGAACATCTTAACGCTAATTTGTTCTTTTTATAATTATTCGGCAGAAATAAGAAAAAATGATAAAGTTTATTAAAATTGGTGTAAAAAAAAAAAAAGATTTTGTAAATTCCAATTCTATAATGTTATGAGGCTTAAACCAATGCACAGTTAAAATAAAGCCTTGAAAGAATTATTGGCCCAGAGTTTACATACGAGGGAAAGTCATGGAAGCTTGCTCTAGACTTCAACCAAAGGTTTAGATCAAAGCAACCCAAACAAATCCAAATCACCAATGCAAGATTTTTTTTTGAGATGGGGAAAAAAAAAAGAGCAGTCTAAATTTACCAATATTATTACAAATGAACATTATAATGTACGAGTCTAAGATTCAAAACATGCAATATATTGTAAGACATTGCTGCTGGCTCATTCTCTTAAAATGGTGAAATACTAACCCTCCAAATTCATAAGTCTTTACTTTCAGTGGCACAGAAAGGGAGAAATGACGGGTTTTTTTTTTTTTTTTTTTAAATAACTATGTCATTGAACTAGTAGTTGGATGTAGCGGGTGATTATTGGATTTAGAGATTTTCAAATTAGACTCGTAATCAAATGGAACTAAATTAAAATAAAAAATTCTCAATTTAAATAATATAATATCCAAATCGATTCATACTAAATTTTCAATCAAAATAATTACGAAAATTTTATATTATCTAAATTGATAATTAAATTGAACCATATTGTAGATTGTGTATAATTGTTTTTAAAAAAATTACACAAATTACACACATTAAATCAGTATTTTAATTATTAACTTTATTAATTTATCCACTCAATAAGTATACACTATTAATAACTATTACTCATAACAGTTAATAATTAGACTATTCATTAATTATTAATTAGTTGTAAATGTTAATAGTATTTTTAACTTAATAATTAATATATAAATTATTCGTTAATATTTTTTGTAAAATTAAAATGAGAAATTTAAAAATAAAAGTATATAGTATTAATAATTAGACTATTTATTTCTTCTTATTATTAAATTAGTAAATAAATATTAGCAATAATTTTAAAATTAAAATGTGTAAGTTTTTTGTTATTTTTACTAAAATTATTACTTATTTATTTTTATCCTGAAATGATTAAAAGTGAATAATATAAAAAGTTATTTTGTTTTGATATTTAAAGATGAAAAATAAAAAAGTTTATTTTTTAACAAATTAGAATAATTGAATATCGAAATTAAATCTAATAATCTTAAAAGAATCAAAGAATTGATTTAAATAACTAAATCAGAAATTTAGAGCTGTTCTGATTCACCTATTTTTAAAATCTCTTAAATTTTGAGTCAATTTCAAAAATTTATAAATCGTGACTTAGCTCCAACCATGCATTGGATGGACAAAAGATTTATCTCACTAGACTTTTTGGATGTGTGAAAGGCCCAACACATTGGGCTTTTTGGAAGTGTGAAAGATTCGTCTCACCGCTAGTAGGTGATTTTGCAATAGCCCAATGCCTCTCAATACTGTAAGTTGGCAATCGCAGAAGAAATATTTGTGAGCCAGAAAACTTGATACTAAAATGTACTGGGCTCTTTGCCCCAAGCATTGCAAAGGTGAGTGCAGATATAGTCCTCGAAATCAAATAAATGCCAGGAAACAGAACACAAACGTTTGCATTGCAGCTTTCAATTTTGGATACTTTCAGTAGATTGTTGCTAAAGAAGGTCAAATCAGGTCATCGATCATTCTCTTTCTGTGTGTGAAGATGTGATTGATCATAGGGTCGTTCATGCATTTGAGCTGTAAGACTTGTAACTAAATAATTCTCCTTAACCAAAATGAGAAAAGATGTAACTAAGGATGATTCACCTTTGAGTACTGACATAGGAGCAATGTTACCCCGAAACAAAAATGGAAATGATATTTGTCAAAAATATAGAAAACAGAAAGGTGAAGAAACGTAAAAATATTAAAAATATAAAGATAAATATATAAATATTAAAAATATAAGGAAATTTATATAAATATTTATTTATTTCAAATATAATCTACTATCAATAAATATTAAAAATATAAAAATAAGAAAAACAACAAATCAAATTTTTCAGAAAAAAAAAAATAAATGTCTACAATTTCTTAATAATAATTAATCCTAAATAGTTTAGAAATTTGACAGCTTGTTAAATTATATTTTAATATTATTTTTTATTTAGAAATTTAATGGATTTTTTAATTTTTGTTTTACTTTTATTTTATTATTTAGAAATTTAATAAATTTTTTTATTCTTAATTAGTTATAAATGTTTTTCTTTATTTTCTTTTTTGTTTAGGAAATGCATTTTTGATTTAGAAAAAAATTTTTAATTTTGTTATATTACAGAAACGTTCTTAAAATATTTTCAAACAGTTTTAATGAAGTTTTAAAAATGTAACATTTTCATGGAAGCTAACACCGGAAATAACATATTTGCCGGTGCTGAATGCTTTACTCATGCTTTATTGCTTATTCCTTAATCTGAAAGGCTCGGCTCGTTGAATATGAACGAACATGGGTCCTCTTTGCTTGGCCCAAAGGTGATGAGTCTCAATCTAGTGCAATGCTAGCGTCATGTTAACTGTTTTCGGTTCTCTTTCCACATAATCTCTAAATTGACCATTAAAAAAAAAAAAAAACAAAAGTACATATTGATCTAAATCCAGCAGTATTACGATATAATACATATCAACTAAGGTAATATTTAGTAGAAAATAATTAAATATAAACTCAATAATAATTTAAAATTATTTTGATTACACTACATTTCGTTATATCCTACTAAATATTACTTAAAATGTTTAAAACCTCTAAAGAACTGAGTTTTATAAATTCATAGATACTCTATTAGAAGTAGGTCGTCAAGAATTAAAAATGGCCTGCTTTCTTTCTCGCCAAATATGGTAGACAGTAGTATAAAAGATTATTTTTCTAACTCTGCACATTAAGTTTTTGCATGTTTCATTACTAATAAACCAATTGCCCTCCTTTGCCCA